>JAUMHG010000059.1:17637552-17648690 GCA_032359395.1 Enteromius anoplus
ATTATATATGTATATATGTAATAAAACCTGCTCTGTTTTTTTTTCTTTTTCAGGACAAATTCCCAGTGTTGTCAAGGCAGATATGTTCGATCCACTTATGACTCGGTTGGTGGCTGTAAATTCCATTTACTTCAAAGGCCTTTGGAAGTCCCGCTTCCAAGCCCAGAACACCAAACCCAGAAGCTTTACTGCAGGAGACGGAAGGACTTACAAAGTTCCCATGATGTCCCAACTCTCTGTGTTTGCCATAGGTGAGATTTTCTCGCAGATTGCATCAGATATTACACCCGCACACATTCATAACAGTTGAGTAATACAATATTTTCCCACCACGTGATTCATGCCATTGTCTGGCTGTGCGTGGAACTGTTTTCCAGAGACGGCTGTGCAATAAAAACACGGCCACTTTTTAAAACGCTGGGAACGTTGGAGTATTTTAACTTTACAACTTTACTCATAACCCACAGATGGGAATAAAATAGTGCAAAATGCGAATGAATTGAAATCTAATGCAAACACCAAGAGTGTCTGGCCATTATCAGAAGGATTTAATCCACCAAAACACAATAAAGTGCAGTTTTAATAGTTTTGATAAAAGTGCTTTATGAGCAGAATAAAGTGTTTTGCAGACTGCGTGTTCCGGGTTGTGTTTTTTTTATGGGACCTTCATATACGCAGAAAATAACATTCATAAAACCAATATTTTATAGTTTATTAGCAGCATTAATGTGTATTTATTTGTCTCTTTCCACAGGTCAAGCTAGCACTCCTGAAGGTATGAAGTATACAGTGATCGAGCTACCGTATCGCGGCAGTAGCTTGAGCATGTTTATTGCGTTGCCGTCAGAAGAGACCACACCCCTGTCAGACATCTTGCCCCACATCTCCACGGCAACCATCCAAGGCTGGGCCAAACTGCTGGTCCAGAGGAGGATGCGCTTCCTGATGCCAAAGTGAGATCCTGTCCTTAGCTTTATCCTTTAAAGGGGTCATACGGTGCTACATGCACGTTTTCAAGCTGTTTGGACTGAAATGTGTGTTGGGAGTGTGTGTACACAACCACCCTACAATGATAAAGATCCACAGGTATTTTTATCAAATTAAAAGAAGAATAAGTTGCCCCTTCTGAAATCAAGCCGTTCTCAAATGCATGCCGGTGTGGCGTCACACCAACAGAGGCCACTCCTCTTTCGTATCTCATAATATTGACTTTTTGTCACAATTATGAGACAGTCTTATGACTATCTAATATTTTTAGCTGTATTTCTCTGTCCTTCTCTTAGGTTCACAGCTGAGGAAGAGGTGGATTTGGAGGGTCCTCTCACAGCGCTGGGAATCAAAGACATCTTCAGTCTGACCAAAGCTGATTTCAGACACCTGAGTGAGTGACAGAAGATATGCATATGTTAGTGTCTGACCGAATGACATGGTTGGCTGTTGACTGTGAAGTCCAGCATGAATCTCGTCTCTCACTGAAGTGTGAAAATGAGTCAGAGTGACTGTGTTTGTGCTCGGCTCACCATCCAGAGACGCTCCCGGCTCCAGAGATAATTCTCCTCAAAGCTTGTCTTTTATTACCAAGTTTTGTGCTGTTAAACCACAAACTTTAACCTGAATTGCAGCGAGCAGTGAATCACTGCCTTTTCACTTCAAACCATAAAGAAACATCACAGTTCACCCAGAAATGAAATCTATCATCATTTACTCAACCACATGTTGTTATCTATTGAATGGAACACAAAAGGAGAACTTTTTCCATACAAAGACTGTCTGTCAGGGCTCCGAACAGGATCAAAAGTATGATAATAGCTCTTTCGGAGCTTGACAGGCACGTTCTTTATGAAAGGTCATCGTCTAGAGAACGGGTTTGGAATGACAGCAGGATGTGGAAATGATGACAGAATGTGTCTTTTTTGGTAAACGATCAATTTCACAGGACGTTCTTAAATCTTTCATTTAAGAATCTCTTAAAGCTGAATTAGTTTAGCAAAGGCAGAAGTAGAAATATTCATATTTTACAATATTATGACAATTTTATCTCATCATTTTGAATCATTTTGTCATTGTTTTAACTTGCAATTATGACTTTTTAATCATTCTAATATACAATTAATAATTGTAATAGTTTTATCATAGTCTTTCCTTTATCATAATTGATTTACCTCATAATTTTGACTTGTGTCAGAATTCGTTTTATCTTTAGTGTCATTATTTTGAAAAGTAATAATTATACTATTATACTATATCTCATAAGTGTAACTTAGTATGCTGTAAATTTGACTCATCTCATATTTATGACAGTATTTCATAATTACAGCTTTGTGGCATAATTATCCCATTTTATCTCAGAATTATGACTTAATTGTTTGTGACCAATCAAAAGTGTCAAAACTGACTTATAATGTTAGCGTGTCGTCATTTTGACTTGAGTATGGGGTTTTCCTCATAATTATGACTTTGTATGCTCATAAATGTATCTCTTTGATATTATAATCATGATTTACCAGAACATGATTGTTTTCTTATGATGTGTAAAAAAGCGTTCATTCAATCAACATACAGTAGAATCAACCTGGAAAGTCAGACTCTGCCGAATGAATGACCAGAGAAGAGATGAGAAGGCCAAATATAAAGACTATAAACACTGTAAATGAAGATTCATATCAACTAGAAGGAAGAAAATGGTTTTGCAAGCAGTGTAGGTCATGGTGTAGAAGAAAAACCATCAGAAACCAGAAGTGTGTTGTGTTGCCCTCGTGTGGCAGTCTGATGTCATGTGTTTAATGAAGCTCAATGAAGCTGTGAGTAAAGTCTTGTGTGTTTGTGTGTGGAGCAGGTTCAGAATCTGTCTATGTGTCCAAAGCACTTCAGAAAGCCAAGATAGAGGTCAATGAGGACGGAACCAAAGCCTCTGCCGCCACCAGTACGTCATTGTGTCACCCGATTCCTCCGTTTTAAGTTATGATCTCTGAATCAATATCTTCATCTGTGCTCATGACATGCATGTACTCTCTCTCTCACTTTAGCTGCAATCTTGCACGCCCGATCTTCTCCTCCTTGGGTGATTGTGGACAGACCGTTCCTGTTTCTCATCAGACACAATCGCACAGGTACACACACTTTCCAGTCTGTGGGATTTTTATTGGTTTATGTGAAACTACTATTACAAATGTCCCTGATATGACATGCATCTCAAATCTGGTCTCTCTTCTCAGGAACTCTTTTGTTTGCTGGCCAGATCAACAAACCTTGAGCCAGAGATCAGAGGAGATTCGATCAGCTGTCCACATACACACACACACACACACACACACACATACAGACACACACAGAGACAGATGAATATATTACACTTTTTTTTTGTCCTGGACTGCGTGTTCTTTACCCGCTCAACTTCTCAAGTGTCTTTTGACCCTCATTTTGACTTTGTCTTTATCCTCTTTATATTCTTGCATTTTATAAGATTTATACATGGTAAAGCAAAATGTTTGCAGCTTAAATGCTGAGAACTTTTTTTGTCCTTAATAAAATGTCAGTTTATTTGTCACATTAATGATGTATTTTCCTGCATTAAGTCTTATTTTGTTAAATAAGGTACTTAAACTGGTTCACTTAGTTTTTTAGTCAAAGAAAACGTTTGTTGTTTATTTAATAAAATATATTCAAGTTTTAATTTTTATGTTTGATTAATGTTATATTACCAATAAAAGAAAAAAGATTTGATATTGGATGTTTCTTAAAAAACACAATTTATAGACGATTTGCTTGCACAGCACATTTCATTCACAATGATTATTAAAAAGTGAAACGTACATGTATGTGTGTGTGTGTGTGTGTGTGTGTGTGTGTGTGTGTGTGTGTGTGTATATGTTTATACATAATAAATGAAAACAATACACTTGCATACATAAAGAAAAACCTTCAGCATTTAGAATGATCTAAGAATAATAAAAGAATGTTGATAAAATATCAAATATGCAATGCATGTTTACAAATGCTTGTGATCTTAACATGCACATCCTATAAATCCAAAAATATATGAAAAAAATATTAATATATATAGAATGTTCATAATAAAACAAATATTTGTAACATTTTTATACTATTATAAATATATAGCATTTAATCTATATGTATATCTGTACTAATCTTAGGCCAAATATATTCACATATAATAAAATGTAAATTATTTAACTTAACGTAATTTAACAGCATTCGTGTAATGCATAATATTCACAAAATATTAATTAAAATTGTCATTGACGTTTCTATATTTATAGGAACACTTAATCGTTATTACAGGCACATTATACATTAAAATATTCACATGTTATTTATTAATTATTGACATCCAACGTAGGTTTCCTGCGTAAATGGCGGTGTTTATGGTTTTCGGCGCGCGCGTTTTCTCGGAGCGTTACGGTATCTGGCGCTGTTTTGGTTGAACTTCCCGAGCGCTCAGCTGACTCGAGAGGAGGACGAATCGGCGCACACAGGGAATCATGGCGGCGGAGATCCACTCGAGGCCCCAGAGCTCCAGACCCGTCCTGCTCAACAAGATCGAGGGCCACAGCGACGGCGTGAACGCGGCGGTGCTCATCCCGAAGGAGGATGGGGTCATCACGGTCAGCGAGGACAGGTACACCCGCGCCGGTGCATGCATGAACACATCACGACAATTAACTCTCTCAACACTTGTTTAAGTAAATAAATCGGCTGTTTATTCCTAAAGCACCGTATATGTTTATTCTTTTTCAATAAAGTATAACACCACAGTGAAATACCTAACATACCACACTATTGAAGGATTACCATGTTTCTATAATACGTTCAAAACATCATGATGGTGCTGTTGGTTTCTTAGTGTTTGGAAAGGAAGTGCTTGAACTTGGCACACTTATTGTTGCTTAAAGCTTTGTTTTAGTCTCAGATGTGAACTGTTGAATTGAATTGTTATGAATACCCATGATAATGATAGTTCTTGTTATTACAGTAATACTGTAATAACATAATATTACAGTAATACTGTAAGAACTGTCATTATGTGACCACAAATCAAAATCAGACTGATACGTAAAACTTTCCACAGATCCCGTGGTGATTTATGTGGATTTTACACTGACAATAATAATAATAGTGTTCATAGCTTTGGATTGTAATATCGGTTTACAAGCCAAAACACTGTATGTTGTTTATTACAGCTGGGAATTATTGTAGTTGTTATTGTAGTAGCTTGATATTAAGTTATCACAAATAATAAACTATTTCAAGGAGATCCCAATGTCCAATTAGTAACTGGTCGTAACTGGTACTTATTGTGGTCAATACTGGCATAAAAGGTGGTTTTCCTTAATAAATTGGACCTGTTTTCTTGTTTGCATGGATATTTGGAGCAGTAGTGATTATGTGAAGAAACTGCTTGGGATCCATCTTAAACCAGTTGGGGTTATGCATCAGGGAGACCAGCTTTAAAGTCCTGAGAAGCACCTCAGGCGGGTTAAATCAGGGATGTTGCTTAAGTTCCTCTCAGGATGAATACATAAGTGTTTCTTTGTTTCTGCAAGGCTTGAAATCACGCCCAATGGCACCACGGTTTTCAACGGACTCGTCTTGATGTTTCCTCTCGTTTAAGATAGGATTTAAACCTCTTTTTAAATGCTGAACTGGAGAATCCACTCAGACGCTTAAAGATTAGCTACAGTTCAATTAGTCTGAGAAGCAGATCTAAAGGAGATGTTTTGGTGAAGAATCATTCATACAGTTAGACTGCTTCCTTCCAAGGATGGGATTGTTTTTGGGATCTAATGTTTATATTTGTAGCATTCTGGTTTGGGCGAGTCCGAGTAGGTGTTTTTAACAGGCAGTTGGTGGAGATGCCTGCGTGGTGGTGTGCTGATTAGCTACATGTTTTGCACAACCTTTGCAAAACATGATACGCTTGAGATTTTAGCAGGAACCGAAACCAAAGGAGTTGAGATTTCAGCTGCTCTGGGGATTTACGTGTTTCTGTGCATGACTATCACACTTCAGAGGGTTGTTGTTGTTTTTTTTCTCTTTTTAACATTTTATTTATATTTATTAAAATATCTTACATTTAATGAAAGGACGTGTGTTATTTGAATTTTAATATAAAATTATTTTTATATCTATTTTTATATCTTACAGTTCATTTAAAAAAAATGGTTAGATATTTCATAAATTATTCTATTATTATTTATTATATTACATAAAATGTTATGTATTTTATATAATTTAAAAATCATACATTTTGATTGATTTGCATGTATGTTTTATTACTTTTTTTGTTGTTTGTTTTATTTCAGGACGATTCGAGTTTGGCTGAAGCGGGACAGTGGACAGTACTGGCCCAGCATCTTTCACACTGTGTCTTGTGAGTATGATTTCCCAGGAAACATTTTTTAAATGGCATAATTTTCATATAAATTAATCTCAAATATAGCGAGTGCAGGTTTGGCGTGAACGACAGCGAACGTCATGGGTTCGAGTGAATTTGGCAAAATAAAAATAATTCATTCTTACCACACATTGTTCACCTGCAGATGTATGGTTGCTATAGTAACTCTGCTGTGTTACCATGGCAACCATGTCACCTCTTCATATCTCGCATATATTCCCTGCTGTCATCACTAAGTGTGTACATTTTTAATATGACATTGCTCTTTTGGTTAGAGCGCTTGTCAGGTCAAATTCCCACTGAAGCTTCTTTTGAGAGAAATAAGTTGAGAGAATTCAGAAAAAATAATTCTGAAAATTTGATTTATACAAAGTTATGGCATTTATAAGTTATTTGTTTTTTATATACGATGTAATAGTATATATTAGGGTTTTTTAAATGTATTTTTGTTTAAATATTTTCAGTAGAATTTTTTATAATTTTATTAAGTTTTATTTCAACTTTCTTATTTAATTATTTTTTCTTTAATTTTCATTTTATATATGCTTTATATTATATTTTTTATACATTTTATATTTAAATACTTGTAGTTATTCATGTTTAGTTTTTAAATCTAAAAATGCAACATTCTAACTTTCATCTAATATTTAATTTTAAAAAATCTAAATCTAAAATGACTTAATATGTATTTGAATCATTTAAATGTTAATAATTGAGTAATAGTTTTATTTTTAGCTAACAGTAACAGCACTAGTCAGACACAGATGTTGTTTTCGGTAGCATCAGTATTACAGATTGAGAGCAGCAGAAATCTGTGATGAAGTAGGTCAAGTCTTTGTGTTTGTGTCCAGCTCCGTGCTCCTGTGTGTCATATCACCACGAGAGCAGGCGGATCTTCATAGGCCAGGACAATGGGGCTGTTGTGGTGAGTGTCACTTTATCACCCCCCTCAGGGCCGAAGTGTGTGTTTTCCGTGATGCCCAAAGTGAGATGTTTAGCATAATGTTCATTCAGAAGACTTTTCTGCTCACCATTATTAGATCAAATGGAATGCTGTGAAATATTATTACAATTTATGTTTACAATTACTGTTTTACTATTTGAATATATTCGTGATACTGTACATTTTCATATGGTTCTTTAATGAATAGAAAGTTCAGAAGAAGAGCTTTTATTTGAAATAGAATTGTTTTGTCACATTATAAGTGTGTTTACTGTCACTTTTGAATAATTTAATGCGTCCTTGATTTAAAAAAAAGTACTTATTTCTTTAAAAAAAAAAAAAATACCAAGACTAAACTTTTAAGCATTGTTTTTATTTGCAGTGATACAGAATAAAATATGGTGCAGAAATTGTTCTTTTTTTAGTGTCTTACAGTAGCTTTGTGAACACTCTCGTTTTGTGTTTCGCAAAAGTATGACGTCATCAGTTTGTGGCCGCACAAGGGTGCCTAACTGTATAAAACGAGCCATTGTGTCATGTCTGTGTCTTTCAGGAGTTCCTCATCTCAGAAGACTTCAACAAAATGAACCATGTCAAAACATACCCAGGTAAAACCACAGGCTTGTCCATTAGTGCACTGACACACTTTAGAAGACATCTTGGATTTCACTTCCAGCAGAGATAAGTGTGTTTTAAAAACACATGTGCTCTCTGTCCCCTGGGTGTGTGTGTGTGTTTCCTTGAGAGAGAAACACACACACATACTCTACTTACTTTGGCCCCGCCCGATCACTTTAGGATCATTTGTTCTTTCCCAGCATGCTCAGAGTCCCATGTGAGCTCTCACTGGACACACAATCACACACTAGATGATTACGAGCGGATGAGTCAGAGCTGCTCTGGAAAATGTGTCTGGAGAAAACAGGACAATGCCAGGAAAGTGTGTGCGAGACAGACCGTATTCTGACCTCTAGCTCTGAATGATTGCAGTTTACTTCACGTGTATGAATCAGTTAGCGTTGGGCATTGCATACGGTATTATTCCTCTCTGATATAATAATACCATTATATATTGTTAGTTGCCCTATTTATTTTTTACACACAATGACATCATCAGATAATGACATCGTTCCCAGAGACCTCTCTGCTTTAGGACATGAAGCTGATCACAAAAATGTGTTTGTGCGCTGGATCTAAACAGAGCGTGTTCATGTGACACTGTATCCCACAATGCAATCTGCTCCACTGTATCTTCTGTTTCCAGTGTGGCAAACCAGAAGGAATTTTAAAAAGAAATAAAAATGGTTTAATGCAAATTCTTTCAAATTAACAAAATATTTTTTTTAATTTATTTTTTTTAAACAAATTAAACATGCATGCGAATCATTGCCATTTTAGTACTTTTATTAATATTTTAAGTTAGCTTTTATTTTTAGATTTTTTTGTTTACTTTTACATTTTTGTAAAAATGTTTGGTCAGTTTTGTTTTGTGCAGTTTTTTTCAGTGACGATATGAGTTAATTCTACATTAGTTAACATGAACTAAATACTCCATACTTATAAAATTTTATTTATCTTATTAAAATAGAAATAAAAATATTTATATACTGGACCTGATGTGACATGAAATGAACAGTGGTAATTTGTATTAATTAATATTAATGAGGGTTCATAAATACTGTAACTGATGTAGTAGTTAATCATTTCTAATATTAGTTAATTCAATAATCGTTAACTAATGGGACCTTATTGTAAATGTTATAATTTTAGTTTTGATGTATATTTAATTTTTAGTCATTTTAATTTTGATTTTAATTTCTGTTTGTTTTATTAAATTTTTTTTTTTATAAATTTGTATTAACAATAGTAACCCTGACACAAAAGAGGTCATGTGACGACGATATAGCACATTACTGTTTATCATTTAAATTGCATAAAGCTTCACACACTACTTAAAAGAACCTAGTATGCAGTATATGCTTTTATTTTTATTTTTTTAAATGAATACTTTTGAACGTTGATCTTCATCTTGTGTGTGTGTGTGTGTGTGTGTGTGTGTGTGTGTGTGCAGCTCATCAGAACCGTGTGTCGGACCTCGTCTTCTCTCTGGAGAGTCAGTGGGTGATCAGTACGGGTCATGATAAAAGCATCAGCTGGATGAGCACTCAGAGCGGCTCTATGCTGGGACGCCACAGCTTCGGCTCATGGGCTTCCTGTTTACAGTATCCTTCACTTCAGGAACATTTGAATACATTTTTATTATAACCTTAAAAAGTTACAATGATGTGTAATTTTATTTGGAGCAGCGCAATAGTTTAATACAGTGCTGTGGAAAATAACCTGTCTGATCGTGTGTGTTTTCAAGGCTGCAAATATATGATTAAATACAAAGGAAGCTGTATTTCCAGCATCATTACTGCAGTCGTCAGTGTCACATGATCGTCAGAAATTCTGCTCAAGAACCTTTTGATTAATATCCATGTTCAAAACAGTTGTGCTGCGTCACAGTTTTTGTGTAAATAATTTACTGATTTCACGTTTTTGTTATTACGTCTTGACTACAAATGTAGATATGATAATGATACCCAGCATGCCTTTGTGGGAGATTGTTCGGGTCAGATCACTCTGCTGAAACTGGATGAACAGACGTGTTCTGTTATTACTACACTAAAGGGACACGAAGGTGAGACTGCTAAAAATGCACACGCTTTTGCCATGATTATTTACATATGTGTATATATGTAAATGTATTTTAGTCTTCTGGCATAATCTTTATATTCTTAAAAATATTGCAGTAATTGATTGATAGACAGATACTATACAAAAATAGAAATAAATAAAATATATGATCATTTATAACTTTAAAGATGTTAAGTTGATCTTTTTTACAATACAGATTGCTTTGTTATACCCTTATGCCTTAGTCAGATTTGTTCATGTTTGCTTCACTTTCGGGGACAGTTTTGTCTTTACGCTAGAGCTTGCATTTACTCAGCATGTACACGTAAATCTGAGGGAGATTTGTAATTGCCTTCAGTCTAATTACAATTAAAAGCGACTGATTTATGAAGTTTAACACTCTGTGGTCTGTCTGTAGGTAGTGTTGCTGCGTTATACTGGGATCCGGTTCAGAGGTGGCTGTTTTCCGGAGCGTCCGATCACAGTGTGATCATGTGGGACATTGGTGGCAGACAGGGACGCACGTTACTACTGCAAGGACACCAGTGAGAACACACACACACACACACACACACACACTGCTAATGTGCCACCAGGCTGTAAATGGAATAGAAACCAAGACAGAGAACAATTTTTCTTTTTTCAGGTCCACATTTTGTCTTTTGAAGATGGTGAATGATTGTCACGACATTATATTGAGCTTGTGTTGTTCCAAAATACACAGGTTCTGACATGTCTTGCCTCACACAATCGAAAGTAGCGATGTAAGAGAAACTGACACACACACACACACTCAGCCGGTCCTTATCACAAAATAAAATCACTTGATGCAAGACCGTTAAGGTGTTCATTTTGCAGTCGTGACTGTTTGACTGTATATTTATCTTAGATCATTATCAAATAAGTAAATAATTAAACGTGAAGGATTTCTTTGAGCTTGATTTTTTTCTGTTATGTGACTTTTATATGCATTTTTTGGTCATTTAGTTAAAGGTGCCATAGAAGGGAAAACTGAGTTTACTTTGGCATGGTTGAATAATAACAGTTCAGTACATGGACATAACATACTGCGAGTCTCAAACACCATCGTTTCCTACTTCT
>JAUMHG010000059.1:17649623-17683985 GCA_032359395.1 Enteromius anoplus
AACTATTGTGTAAAAAAAAAAAAAAAATTCCCAAAATATGAAGAGCGCAGCTGTTTTAAACATTGACCTTTAACTTTTACATTCTCTGTTTGTGTGTCTGTGTGTCAGTGAGAAGGTCCAGGCGCTGCGGTATCTGCCGTTGACCCATCAGCTGGTGTCCTGCTCTGCCGATGGAGGAATAACAGTGTGGAACATGGAGACAACACGAGAAGAGGTGCTGAATAATCATTAATTCTTTCTAAATACTAATGACATACTCGCTGGTCAAAGAGGACATCGCACACACACTCTAATATTAGAGCATATGATTGAACCAGTTCATGGACAAACTGTCTAATCATGAAGCAGTGACGAACTTTCTTGCCATCGCCATGGCAACCTCTGCGTCAGTCATCGAAGTCACATCCATCTCTATGGTGACCGGGAAGCGGCTCACACTCAAAATGTAATGGAAACGTACATTATCTCTCTCTCTGAAACTCTTTCTTTCAGGCTCCCCAGTGGCTGGACAGCGATTCCTGTCAGAAATGCAGCCAGCCGTTTTTTTGGAATATAAAGCAGATGTGGGACACTAAGACCCTCGGGCTCCGACAGGTACGCAGCGCAACAGAACATTATTAACAAATGCATTATTAATTTAAACCTTTACTTCTGGCCAAAAGTCCATCAAACACTTCCTCCAGTTTTAACACCTTTTCACTGGAGAATGTAATATTATGAATAGAGTATTCGTGTTTTAGCCAAAAACAATGGTTTAAGTTAAAAGTGTTGATGGATTAATGCAGCTTTTGGCTCAACGCAATGTTAACTGTTGGACTGGAGTGGTGTGCATTATTGTGATGTTGTCATCAGCTGTTTGGCACCCGTTCACCGCCGAGCAAAAAATGTAATGCTACATGCACAATCTGATCTGATCAAGAAACGAATGCATTTACATCTGTATATTTTCAGAAAAACAATATATTTGTTTTTAAGAAGCATCTCAGTGCCTTATGATGTCATGCCGTGTCATTTCCTGTCCTCAGCATCACTGCAGGAAGTGTGGTAAGGCGATCTGTGGGAAGTGTAGTTCTAAACGCTCCACGTACCCCATCATGGGCTTTGAGTTCCAGGTGCGTATGTGTGACGACTGCTACGACACAATCAAAGAAGAAGAGTGAGTTCTTTCGTCTCTGTTTTTCTGATTCTGTATTAATACATCAGATGATTTTACTTATTCATGTGTGCTTGCTTCTGCGTGTTGCAGTCGGACTCCTCTGGCTATGTTTCATGAAGGGAAACACAACATCGCTCACATGGACATGGACCCGAGCCGAGGACTGATGGTCACTTGTGGCAGTGATCGGGTGGCTAAGGTTTTGATCTCTTGTGTTCTTGTATTACAGTGACTATAAATGACATATCATCACAGTATTGGTGTTGTTTCAGCAGTATCCAGTGTGCTATGTATCCATAGGCATAGATTATTTAGATAGCTTACTACATTTGTCACACTGTTTAGTATATAAATAGATCACAGTGCATGGATCATCATAACCTCCAATTCACTCTAAGTGAAATTTTTTACTGTTACATTTGAAACAATATCAGACATGATTTTTGACATGTCCACCCTGAGTGACGGACGGATTATGGTCCCAGTGCAAAACGTTGAGGCAACGTTGGCACCTCCCCCTGACACTGAAACCTTCAGACAACGTTCGCATGCTCTTGGACTAGAGGCCCCTAGGCAGCGACCCCACTGGCCCAGTGTAAAGCCAATACAAACATGCATTTTTTCATATAATAAAATTAAAAAAAATCCGTAAAGTTTAGGGCTTTAAAAAAAAAATAGAATATTTTGCCATGCCAACTAACTTAAAAACAAATTCAATTTAAACTTGAGTAATGAAATGACAAACTGAAATATTGGTTAATTTAAGCTATTGATTTATATGACAGAAGCACAACAGAATTACTAGTAAGACATTATAGTGAAAAATTAAGATTAGAAAAAACTAAATTGAAAATTAGAAATGTTGCCATGGCAGCAAACTGAAATACTAAAACTGAAATAAAAATTATTGAAGCTGTTTATTTAAAAATAATGAAAAATATAAAACTGAAAAATATAAAAAGGTAATTTGAAATATTATTAAACACTATAATACTTGAAGTGTGTCGTATATTCTGTGCTGTGTGCAGTAGGTTATTCATATTACCTTCTGCATACCTTTAGCACGAAACATATATGTTAATATACTTGAGATGAATTCATTTATTCATGATGATTTGACGTGTTCTGAATGTGATGAATGAAGTCTTCTCCCTGCTGAGGGTCTGATTGGTCTCTGTGCAGATCTGGGACATGACACAGGTGGTGGGCAGCAGTGTAGCGGCGGGATTCTCTCGTCGCTGATTGGCCGATTCTGAAGGCACCGCCCACACTCCGCCAACAGAGATCATGGAAACGCTCACCGACCTGTCTAACCCTCTCGTCCTTTAGCTGTGGAGTCTGCGCAAAATGCTCCTTGAGTTTATGAAACAGACGTTTTTGTCTCTTATGAGGTGTGATGACCTGGATTTGAGCAAACATGACCTCGAGGTACTTCTAAAAGCACAATATTTGCGCTCTTTCTTTGTGTGTGAGTATGGCTCTTTTACACAGGCTGAAGGTTTCTGCCATTTTCTATTCTCTATCTAGAAGTACCACTCAAACACAGGAAGTATTCCTAAATCATATCCTCTTTCCTCTTCGGCCTTCTTTCTTGTTTATCCACTACTAGTAACCAGCATTCTCGTTACCATGGAAATTACTGTTCCATAGTAACGATGGAACATTCCCGTTCAAACTTCAGTTTCCCTCTAAAAATGTCACTGCAACCTTAACAGTGAAGTGACAAGAGATGGACAGGTTCAGGTCAGGTAGGTGAGGGATATTAAGTGTAGCATAAAATCCATGGAGCATTTTAGAATTGAACATTAAGTTAATACTGAACACTATTTATAGCATTAATAATCAGTTCACTGATTTTGGGACAAATGGTAGTATGGAAGTTTGTGTCTGCCACAGAATAAAAAAATTTAAAAAAGCAATTGAAACCTTTTTTTCCTACAATTCTGCCTTTTTTCTTGCAATTATGAGTTAATGTCTTAGAATTATGCCTCAACATAAAAAATGGTAATTGTAACATTTTATCGCACAGTTATGATTTGTTTTGTTTCAAAACAAAATTCTGTGTTGACATTTAATTAAAAAATTTTTTTTTCAGAATTATACATTTACATTTCACATTTCTGTTTTTTTCCCTGCCACTGAATAAAAATGTTGTGATTTTTTTTCTTTTTCTGTTTTTTTCCCTCACAGTTATGTTCCTAGGAATTGCAAGAAAAAAAGTCAGAATCGAAAGACATAAATTCTGAATTGTGAATTTTTATCCCATGGTTGAAACACAATTTCATATTCAAGTGATGTTTATCCCAATAATTGTCAGCATTTACAACATTTACCCCTTTTATTTTCTAAAATTGGTATCGCTTTCTTCTTTGAAACAAAAAAAATAGATGTTTACTAGAATGCTGATGCTGCTCTTTCCTTACACTGGAAGTGAATGAGGACAGAGGCTCCAACAAAGTGTAACATTTTTTTTAATACAACTTGTGCACTATATTATCCATATAATATCCATGTAATAGCTTCTACAAACTAAAATTAACAAAAAATGAAAGTAAAAATAGTCTTTAAGACCTGTGCACGATATTAACACATTCGGATAATCTAACGTGCCAATTAGCAGTTTTTTTTTGCTAAAGGTCAAACCTGAGAAATAGTCATGGTACTATTTAATTTTCATTTTTGACATAAATTCGAATGAAGCTGCGAGTGACCTGAAGTACAGTGCTTGTTTTTGAAAGTTGTGAAAATTACGATCTAAACGTTTTATTCAGTGCACAAGCCCATCCCCCACAACCTTATTCAATTCAATATGGCGCCAAACCTGACTAGGTCGGTATATGCAAATGAGATTTGAGCGATGCGTTAGGGTGGAGTTTTAGCGTTTCTTTTTGATACAAAGCTATTATATGACTTAAGCTTTGGAACTTTGTGTGTTTAACAAGTTCAGAACAATTCAAGTAAACGATGACCGAAATGTCGTTTTGGGTGCACTGTTTCTTTAAATGGTTATATTTCTTTCAAAAAGGCTTCAGATTCGAGCTGTGGCGTGTTTTAAATTGACGCACAGCTTACAACTGACATCACATTGGCCAATGAGAAGAGAGAATTCTAACCTGTTTACAAACATAACTGACCGCCGCTGTTTGTTCTTTCTTTGCATCTGTCGCATCTGGACGTTCTCTCCCTCGTTTCATTGTCTGTCCGAGTTCTCTGTTCCTTGCTCTGAATTGCACAGTATGTGTGTGCTCATGATCCGATGGTACAAACGGTGTCTGTGCTAGTGTTTGCATTAAATGGCTGGTTCGTGCCTGTGTAAAGCGCTTGCTCGACCCATTCAGCGCTGTGTAAATCATTTCATTTCCCGTTCGCTGATTTTCCTCATTTAATGTAAAAATCAAACAGGACGTGAATGTAGAGCTGTTGAATGCGGTGATGTCACAGGATGCAGGTTTTTGTATGACGTCGTCGTTGTGTGTGACATCACTTTTGTGTCGTTTACTTGGGAAGACATTGACCACAATTGTAATTTCTCATCAGGGCACTGAGGGAGTTCTACTTTCTTTGTTTTGTTAATTATTTTTGACCATAAGAGCGTGCTTCGAGTCACGAGTGGATCTCGCGACATTTGATAAGAATATGTCGCGAGATTCATCCCGGGAAGATTTCATGTCAAATTTATTATTGCTCTTATGTGTCTTGTCTATTTTACTGAAACGGACACTTCAGGGAGTCACACCGGCTTGCCGATATTCAGTTTAACCCCATGTAAAATCACACAGACTCTTTATCCAGGCATGGAAAACATTGTAAAGCTCAACAGGCTTCTAATGATCAAACCCTAAAACTGTAAATAATTCTAAATGACTTTGAGATCTGTTTTTCTATGTGCTTTTTTCTAAACTTAGTTTAGTTCAGTAGTTCAGTAATGAAGTATTGTTCTCTCTGTGTATACAAAGTTGAGTTCAAACATCTGTATTTTTCATATAAAACTCTTCTGTCGCTAATATGAAAACTGACGTATGATGACTGTAGTTTCAGTCGAAATATTACAATAAAGATCTAAGCTGTATCTCATGCAAGAGATATAGGTGTTCTGGTCATTTCATTTGCATGTTAAAGATCTTGTTTGTTTATTTTACGATTACTGTGAATTTTTGAAAGCGTAAATTACGTTCTTATGCTTTTGCATTCGCTAAAGTATAAGTATTGCATGAGCTCGAAAACTGATGATGGGAAGCTGGTAAATATGAGATGATGGGAAATTACATTAACGTTTTTGTGAACGAATACAAAATGTTAACAAAACGTTTTGCGAACGAATGCGAAAGCATATAATTTTACAGTAAGAATTAAACTTAAAACAAAAAAATATGGCAATGCAAATATTAATATATGAATATTGTGTGTGTGTGTGTGTGTGTGTGTGTGTGTGTGGACCACACACCATTTTTTAAACTTTAGGATCATTGAGCTATATTATAATGGTTTTATTAATATATATTTTTTCTTTTTTTTGCTTTAAAGTAGTGCTGTCAATTGATTAATCGTGATACAAAATACAAAATAAAGTTTTTGTTTACATAATATGTGTGTGTATATTTATGTATATGAAAAAAACACACATACAGTATATATATTTTTATTATTATATACGTTTACATGTATATATTTGTTCATATAATTACAATTAAAATTATATAATAATTACATAAATAATATTTAAATTTTACTTAGTAAAAAAGTAATATATAACCAGTATTTTTCTGATATATATATATATATATATATATATACATGCGTGTGTGCATTTATAATATACACACAATACAAACATTTTGAATGTGATTAATCACAATTGCTTGACATCACTATTGTTTTAGTAATTTTCTGTTTTTTAAATATATATCTGTAGTTTTTATTTTCACTTTAGTATATGATTTCTTGGAAACATGACATATACTTTTTATATTGTAGTTCAGTTTTTGTTTATTATATTTCAAGTAACCCATTTTTCTTTTAACTTTGAAAAAAAAAATAACCCTGGCACACACCAACACACCTTCACAAGTCATTTATTAATGTTTGACGCGTCAAAGTACATTCATAATTAATAACCCAGTCTATATATGTAGAAATGTAATTAAATGTTACTATCAGAACAAACACTAATTTAAAAAAAACAAAAAACAGTCCACATCACTTCCTCGTTCTCTGGAACATCAGGTGACACGATCGAACCAAAGAAACGTCCAATCACAGGCATCCAAAAGCAGGAAGTGTCCTTTTCAGTCAGTTTCCTGTGCTGCACCAGGTGATTGGCTGTGAGTGAGTGATTGACAGCTGGGGTGACTCCGGTCAGAACAGGTTCCCACCTGATTGACCTGATTCGCTGGAGTCCCAGACACAGTGAGAGCGAGGTCGCACTGTGATTGGCTGAGATTGATCACGTGGTGTCAGAACGAGCTGCCGGAAAAGAGCCATTCCTGCGTTTGGTGTGACCAATGACAGGGGAGAACTGAAATGTACATGGAAGTAGGACAGGAAGAAACAGGAAGTAGTCGCTGAGGTAACAGACTTAAACGTATTTAAGCATTTATTGAGCAATAACAGACGTTCACACCTTCAAGCTTTCAGAGTTCTGGAGGACATTTAATCTACAGCTAAAAATCTGGTTGTGAGACACAGTAAGTACATTCACACGGCTTTATGGGTGAGGCTAATGTGTCTAAACTGTTAAAAATATTTATTAGTTGGTGTTCTCCATCTATTTGTGATGAGTTTCTTTAGTGAGACTGGAAGCTTTTGGCCAGATCCTCCATGACGCTCATGAATTTCTGGTCTTCCAGCTGTGAACTGTGCGTCCAGGCCAAGGGAAGATGAGCCGACACCATCTGCCGATCTAATGCATGTAAAACACAAAGATGTTTAACTCATCTGGAGAAATAATTCCTATCGCCTGGAGAATCAACAGAGAGCAAGTTGTTCTTTTGCTGAAATGTGCCTCTGTAGTTCCAGTAGAAGAACTGCACAACCCATCATCCTTCAGCAAGACACACCAATCAGAGAAGTCTCTGTTACCATGGAAACAACAATCAAGACCACAACAGTGGATGTTTGCAGTTGCCAAGAAACGTTTCATGTCTGCATATATAAAAATCATTACTTTATTGGTGCCCCAATAGTTTTGCATTATATATATATATATATATATGTATGTATATCTATCACCATTGACTTCCATTGCAGGAATAAAATACTATGGAAGTCAATGGTCACCCAAAATAGCCTGGTTACAAACTTTCTTCAAAATATCTTCGTTTACATACAGATTTGGTACTACTTAAGGGTGAGTAAATAATAACAGAATTAACATTTTTGGGTGAACTATTCCTTTAAGAAAGAATCGTATTTAAGTGGTCTAGCTTTAAAGTCATCGTATTGACTGTTTCTGTTTGGTGTTCCCAGTCCTAAAAGGTCACAAGGTCACTGTGAGTTCACTCCAGCCGTGTCTGGTACAGAAGCTCCGCCCTCTACAGCTGCACTGGAGCTCCGCCAACTCTTTTCCCTTTCTTCATCTTTCCTTCTCCTATCACTGTGCTCCGTTTCTCTCATTCATTTTCATTGTCCAGTCTTTCTTTGTACGCTCTTTGTATTCTCTTGGTCCTTTCTCTACTGTTCATGCTTTTCTTGCTTTCATCAGCGTCTTTCATCCGTTCTCTCTCTCCTGAATGGAGCGCTTGTTTCATAAGGAAACAGACGGATGCCTCGTTTGAGACGACAGAGAGAGAGAAAGACAGTACCTCGGTTCCAAAACCTTGAGCACTGCTTCACTGCCCGCTGCCTTCTAAGGGAGCATCCTAACTGACATGGAGCTTAATAAGTGAATGGTTTGGAACGCAGATACACATTTGCACACAAATGACACAGGAACATCAACTTAAGCATACTCTTAAGATACATTAAGATTATTTTACACAAGATATATTGTGTAAAATAATCATTTCTAATTACACAGATGATTTATTCATATTTTTCAGCACTCAAAGTATATTTATATCAGAATATTTACAAGCAATCTTGGATTTCACTCCAGTTGTTGCAATGCATCCTGAGGTTGCTGACTTTGTGAAAGATGCAATGCTGCCTTCATATTTAACAATAAAAAAAGTGAACAATTTAATTCCCAAAAGCAAATATTCAAATGTCGCTAAAAACGGCAATGTTTGTGCATCATGTATTTTTATTCAAATCAGAGTATTACTCTAGTAACATGTTAATGCAGCTCAGTTTGCTTCAAAATTTCTGTGCCACATGCAGTTGCTTTCTGTGACTGATGGGATTTTATTAGCTGCCTATGTGGACAACAAAGAAGCTGGCTCACTAGGTTTTGGAGCATAGCCTGTGTGTGTGGGTGTGTGTTTGCTCACCCTGAAAAAAGCGGCCGCTGGGAGTCTTGACAGCCGCCTCGGACACAGCGAGCCACACGACCGTATCGGCCCCTTGCTCCGGTGTCCGCAAACGCTCCTTCATAGAGCTGTGGAAATCAGGCATCGCATTGGCAATAGCTAGAGAACGAGATTCCAGAACAAATCCATCAAGATCTGACACAACCAAATCAGTCGAATAAATGTTAAATAAATATTAGCATTTATGCATTTTGCAGATGCTTTCATCCAATACATTCAATGCATATAACATCAACAATGTCAAGCTTGTATGCATGTCTGGCGAAGGCTGCACGCTTTGGGTCATGTAGGATTTTTTTACAATTGTTTTCAGTTTACCCAGTTTTTTAGTAAAAACGCATCTATGCATGGTTTCAATTTCCAAAATAAAAGAAGCCTATTTGCAATTACTCGGCGTGTCGACCCATCCGGGGTGCATCACAGAGAAGTGGATGCTGGGGTGAGCTTTAGCAAACTGCTCCGTCATCACCACCTGCTGCCTCTGAAACACAAAGACACAAGTACATAGAAGTCATTTCTAAAGTCACAATCACTAACATAAACAAGTCAGTGAAACAGTGAAGTAATTTTCCACTTCTGTTCAAACGTTTGGCGTTCGTGAACATTATTACAGCAAGGGTACATTAAATTGATCAAAAGTGATTACAGATTAAACGATTTAAACTAGCATATGGCATAGTTTTTCTGCACAGTATGCATGACACAAGCTTTTGTCCGACTCTATATCTACCTTGTTCTGTGCGTACACCATAGTGCCGTCATATCTGCCCCTCTGAGACTGCAGGTTTCCTGTTCTCAGTTTCTGCACCAGCATCCCTCCGGATGATACTGTGATCTGAAAGAGAGGAGATAGAGATGGTGACCCGTCTGACCCACGTCTGTCGCTCTCAGTCTCTGGTTTACTCACCACTCTGGGGTCAGGGCTCTTCTCCAGCAGAGGAATGAGGCTCTTGATGAGGATGTACACGGCTGAAGAGCACAACAGAGACATCAGGTGATGCCGTGGCATTAATTATAATAAAGTTAATAGGAAAGACTTCTGGCCCTGAGGCGATATTGAGCTGGTTTTGTTTGTTTGTTTGCTCACTTACCAAGAGAGTTGCTTGCAAAGCTTTTCTCCAAACCCTCACCGTTCACCTCCCTCTTAGTCATCATACAGCCGGCGTTATTGATCTGTCACAGTCGATCCAATCAAACGATCGTTACTTCAGTTGTTTGCTAATGCTGTCAGATGCACGAACGCTCACGTCTGGGGTCAGTAAGATTATTCACGTTTTTGGAAAAACGTGCACACCATGGCTGCTGTTATATTATCAAAAATATGGTAAAATTGCGAAATATTATTAAAATTTAAAACAGCTGTTTTTTATGTAATATATGTCAAAATTTAATTTATTTCTGGGATCAAAGCTGAATTTTCAGCATCACTACTCCAGTCTTCGGAGTCACGTGATCCTTCAGAAATCAACTAATTTTCTGATTATTATTAATGTTAAAAACAGTTGTGATGCATTTTTTATTTCTGATGAATACAAAGTTTAAAAGCATTTACAGTATTTTTGAAATAATAGAAACAAAATGTATTTACTGGCACCTTTGAGCAATATAATGTTTTTCTGACCCCAAACTTTTGAACAAAAGTGTATATGCAATACTAAAGCCTCACCAGGACGTTGAGGGTTTTGTACTTTTTCTTGAAAGACTCTGCAAACTCCCACACCTTCTTGGTCTCGGTAAGATCCAAAATATGCACATAGATTTCCTGCAGCCAGACACAGAGGCCAAAGGTCATGTATTTTACTAGACCATCTTGCATTAGAAGCAGATGTAGATCTGCGTGTATATAAATAAATGGGTCGTTTCAATGCTTGTACAAATGGTGACTTGCAATCTCCTGTACTACATCATTCTTCACTGAGCAGCTGCTTTCTCGTTTTCACCGCAGGTTCGGTTCTCCTGGGGACCTGAGGTTAACGGACTTGCTCAAAGGCATGATGGTGGAAGCAATCTTTGTTACCTTTAACTACTGAACTGCATGTTAACTCATACTTTGTTTCCAGACTCCTTGACGATCTCTGCTCTGGCTTCTTCTGCCTTGTCCTTGTTCCTGCAGACCATGTGGATGGTACCAGCTTATAGAGAAGAGGGTTAACAGAGGTTACACTGGGAGTGTTTGGAGACTTAAAAACATGCAGAAATGTCATTGCTTCGGATAAACGGATATCTGCAGACAAATAAAACTGGGTAAGATGCATAAATCTAGACAAATGCACAAATAAAGCAACAATGAAGGAAAGTGAAGGTTTACCATAATTTGTTTGCAATATGAAATTTGAACATGTTTTTGTGTGACCAATAATTAGTAGAGCAATCGTGCTCACAATCTGAGAAATAAAGGTACAAAAGCTGTCACTGGGGTGGTTCCTACTCAAAAAGTCTTCTCTGTGAAACTGGGGGTTTAAGTACTAATATGTACCTTTATGGCACACCTGTAATATTTTCTATAATCATTTTTGTAAAAGTTGCTTAAATATCTTAATTCAAATAATGCCTGACCCTGGCTTAAGCTAAGCCCGTTTGTGAAACCGGGCCATAGTGTAAATGTTTTAGCCTAATTGGTTTAAAAGTGTACTTTTTGAAAAGGTACCGCCCCAGTGACAGCTTTTGTACCTTTATTTCTGAGAGTGCACACGAAACACCAGGTAAGTTTTATGCTTTTAAACTCACACACCAGAGGATAATCACTTTCCCCAACACGCACCTTTCTTGGCGATGGCCATGGCGGTGGCTTTCCCGATCCCGCTGTTCGCTCCAGTGATCATGAAGGATCGGCCCGCCATTGACGTCTCCAGGTCCTTCTCAACAAAGTTTTTAGACGCTGACAGAAATGCCCCCCTGAGACACACACATTTAATTAGTCTGGAGATGTCACAGGGTTAGCTTTGCACGCATTTCTCAAAGCTCTGCTTGATAGTTCTGTTAACTAATTACTGTAGTTCACTTTTTGCCTGCTTTGAACTATTTGACACCAAACTATTTTAAGATGGAGAACATTAGACGGAAGAGCCAAGCTTATAAAACTATGTTCTAAGAACTTTTCCTAATGTTCCAATTAAGTTATGAAAACATAGTTTCTCTAAACATTCACATTTTAAAATGTAACTTTTTTTCTTGACTGTTAAAGGAATATTTCATTTTATAATTTTATCATCTAATATTATGTTTCCTCTGAAAGTTCATTCCGAAAAAAATTAGAAACACTAATTCAAAAGGGACACTAGCATTCAAACAAAACATTTCAGGAAAATACTATGCGGGGTTTTTGTGATAATATTTTGAGAATATTAATAAAGACCCAAACACTTTGAACAAACTGTCTGTTATTTATTGAAAGAATATTCGCCTGTATGGTCTCAGCAGGCACAAAATCATCTCATAAGACGTTGATATTTGGTTAAATATTGGTTGCGACATTATGTGACCAAAATTCAACATCAAATCTTAAGTTGATGTCCAATACAGACGTCAGCTGACGTTGATATTTTGTAACCAACATCCGACGTTAAGTCAATGTCAAATAATAACATCAACCGATCAACCGAAATGCGATGTCGGTCAAACATCATGTAAAATGTTACTATATCATGTATAATTGTACTAAATCATATTGCATACTCTACATGAATGGTAGCTTTGTTCTTTAAGGACTGAAACAAGTTGCAACATTTTAAAAATAATTGAACTAAAATGTTTCTGGAAAAACATTCTATAAATGATAATGTTGAGAACATTAGACCTGCTATCAATGAACAAACGTTCTTTTAATATTACTGGAAGAACATTTGTTTGTGAACGTTGAGAGAACCTTGCCAAAACGTTAGGGAAGCTGTAAGCTGTATCTATTTTATAATTTCGCAAACATGGAAATGTTACTTTTTAAACGTTCTCTGAACATTCTGAAAGAAGTAGCAAAGTTTAGACAAACTTAAACGTTTATGACTTTGAGGGAACTGTGTCATAACATCAGAGCAGTTACTTTTGACCGTTCTGAAACAAGTAGCATTGAACATTCAGCGAAAAAAAATTTCTGAAAAAACATTTTATGAATGATGCACAGTTTTTTTTTGTTTTTTTGTTTGGTTTTTTTTGCTGAGCTAACATTTTGAAAACCTTATTAAAGACCAGATAACTTTGACCTAACTATTTCTGGAAGACCGTTTTCTTTGAGAGAACTTTGTGAGATAACTTTGAGAGAACCTTGTCAGAATGTTAGAGTTCAGAGAAAATTCTATCAAGGAAAACGTTCCATTTTAGCGTTTTGGAAACATGGAAATGTTTCCAGATGTTCTGAGGAGTTTCAAAATAAAAGGCATCCTTTTATAAATGCCAGATTTCTGAGAAAATTTGTTACAGTGGTGATTTATTTTTTCTAGTGAAAAATTAAGCTCATCATTTAACGTCCTGAAGCGAAACTATTCGAGATGCCCCGTCCTAATGTGCCACCTTGCGTCATCGCTTAGCTAATGAGAGCGGACTCTCAGTGCATCCTCTGATAGCACCGCTCCTGGTATCGGCGGCGCTCGTGCACTTGACCCGATCTCAAAGACTGGCTTTGTCTACGCGTGCCAGGCCAGGCGGAGGGATGAGAGGAGCGAGGGGGCGCCGGGGGAATCGAGCTTTTCTCGGTAAATGCATGCACTGTTAGGGTGATGTGTGTGCTATTATGGGACGTGAGAGGTCGACACGGGTGACAATGTATTAAGGGGAAAAAACAGAGATGCAGAAACCACTGAAAGATAAACAACAGCCGTGAGTTGAGACGGTTTGGGTGTTTTTCTGACTCCCATGAATTTATGGGAAATTGGATTTCATGGAAAACAAAATGCCACAAGCTTGCACCTGAGCTCGAAACAAATATAGCCAAGTCAAAAAAATAAATAAAAATACAGCTTTGCAGATGTTAGAAACTGACCTTTAAAGAATGAGTAATCATCTTTGATCCTTAGGCTACCATCATTTATGTTGTCATTGTGTCTATGATGTGCAACACTTTTGTAATGCATGTTTTTAAAGAAAAGCTAATTATTAGGTTCTTGATTTTAAGTAAAAAAAATAAAAATAATAATAATAATAATTCTTTAATCATGTCAGGATTAGTTACTACTTTTAAATATTTCTACATGGCAGTAAAAATCCAAGTAGGCCTGCAGATAAATGCTGGACATTTCCAAATATTGTGATAAATTAAAATTAAAATTTAAGGTCAGGACCATCTGTTTCTTGTTTTTCAGCCACATCACACATAAACTTTAATCAAAGTTATATTAATGAGGAAATTTAAGGAATGCACAATTAATCATTTAATGTAGCCTACTGCCTTTAAAATTTATAAAGCATAAGAGAAACAGACTGAAATCTAACCTATGCAATATTTAACATTATAATTATTTATGTCAAATATCGCCAATATTGCATGATCCTTTAAGCAACTATATTATATTATATATTTGAATGTGCATTGTTAATGAAAGCATTATGTTTCTTAATTCTGTAAAAAGGTGTAGTGATATTTCTGAAGCAGTGCAGCTCTTACTTGGTGAATTCGGTGAGTCCTTTGAGGAACCATGCTGAGTTCCGGTACAGAGACATTCTCACACCCGCGCTGTCGCTCAGGTCGCCCGCTGTGCTCGCGGATGCTCTCCGGTGCTTTTAACCGGCCCCGGGGTCACATGAGTGCACGTAGATCCACGCCACTCACCCATGGCCAACACTGTCTGCCCTCTACCGGTAATAATACACATAACACGCCTCAGACAGTCAGAGCTCTGATGTTTCAAAGCAATTAGTTTGTGCTTGCTTTAGTTGACATTGATTTTGATACTAGTTACGAGTAAGATCGTTTATTTAATGACATTTAATGAAATTAAATTTAAAAAAGGAAGAAAAAAGACTATTTAAATATTTAATAACAACGATTACATGGCCTTGTTTAGCATTATTTTGCATTTTAGTGAATTTCTTATTCTTAGGAACTTTTGTTTAAACTTGGGTCACATCTGTACTAAATGACCCTGTTATGGCAATCCATAATAATAACATTTTGTGATAAATACTGATCTTACCGGTTTTTGTCGAATTATTTGAAATTGTTTCGTTTTTTAATAATTTCAAATAATAAAAAGTCATTTGATTGACAGCTGGTTCTTGAGGCAAGGTTGTTCAAAATTAGGAGATTTGATATCATTAAAGTTTGCACGTGAAATGCTTGTGTAAATGTTAGGATAATTATTATTATAGGGCGAAATAAAAATCACAGGATGCAATTAATATAATAATAAAACAAAGGAACATTTAAGTGTTTGATATGTTGATTGTCTTTAGATGCTATTGTTTTTGAATGATTGGGTCGCAAGGGGGTGAATCATGTTATGTTCGCATCAGTATGCTCTAATAGCATGCATTGTATTAGCTTATCAATATATATATATATATTTTTTTCAGCGAGTTGATCATCCAATGTTTGAATAGTTTAGCCTTCTCAAATCACCATGACTTGCCTAAAATAAAAACTATAGACATAAAACAGTTCAAGCATACCACAGTGTTAGTTTAAAATGTTTAACCTACATGTGCCTTGGTGATGTGTCCAACAGAAGCTGAAGCGCGCTTTGCAGGACACGGGGGCGCCAGCGTCATCACTTGCAAATTATTATATTTGTTTACTTTGGCATAGAAATAATAAATGCATAAATAATAATAATGCCATGGTTGGTTCAGTAGTATACAGGACACACGGGCCAATCCTTTACTGCTGAAATGTTTAAGGGGCAAATCTCAGTCAGTCTGAGTGCTGGTACACCTACAGGCAGGACCCTTACGCGGACTCTGGTATGGTTTGCATGTGCGCAATGGAGGTGGGAAGACAATGTTCATCATCCAAAGGAACCGAACTCTAACTAGTGGTGGTTATATGACGATGTTTGATTGTGGACGATAAATATTTCTCCATGATCTGCTTTTTAAGGAATATCGTGGTATTTTATAATCTCCGTCTCAATCTGCTGTACAGCGCGACATTCACATCAGTGTTAACTCAGTGGTAGAATTACACTCACCGGACACTGCACTTATTCCCAATCACAAAAGTACATTATTCACTTTAAAGTCTTGTATTTCATATGTGTGCTGTCCGGATGCGCTGGAAGCTACATCTGAAGCGCGCGCACTAAAAGCCTGTCAAATAGCACCTAATCGCTGAACTAAGATATTATCACATGTGATTGTGGTAATACTGTCAAAACACACAGCGTTAAACACAGTTGTTTGTGTCTAAAGTGAAAGTAAACAATCAAGAGAAATACGTGTCAGTATATTAACTTAAAGGGACAGAACTAAACATGCCGCTGCTTGTCATTAAAAGGGATAGTTTACTTAAAAATTATAATTGTGTCATTATTTACTCACTTACATGTTGTCCCAATTCTTACTTGTGCTAAACACAAAATAAGATAATTTGAGTAACCAAACTGTAGCTTGTCCTCATTGAATTGAATACAATGTTCAAAAAAGAATCGTGATATTTTTGAAAAAAAAACGTAACATGAAATTTTGCCATTTTGCCCACTCCTAACTCTAACACCAGAACCCGGTGCGCAGCAAAAGTGCTAGTGTTAATGTTATTTAATATAACCCAGTTGCAGTTTAATTTTCCCAATAAAAAGACTGTTCAACATTCACATTTCCTGAAAGAGCAAAAGATAAAAAATGCCTCAATAGTGTTTTCATGACTATAAGAGAGAAACTGTAGGACAGTCAGGTCACTCCCATAGACACTGTATTAAAACCATCCCATCATGTTAACTAGTTTTTTTGGAATCTGATTCTAAAGTAATATAAGTAGTTATAATAATGCAAATACACATGTATATTTTTATTACATAGAAAGGGAAATTCATACATTATATTTAAACTGTTACTTTAACACTTTCTACCTGCTGTTCTTCCTGCATTCCTTGATTGACAGATGTCTCGTCCAATCAGCGGTGAGTGGCGCTGTCTCCAATTATACGTTCCAGACTTGTTATAATGTTTTCTGAATTGTTTATATTTTTTTAGATTTTCGTTTGTAATTTATTATATTGTGTTTTAGAATTGTGATTTGTTTTGCACCTTTCGGTCACCGTAAATCTCGGGAGAAAGAATGTTCTCGCTACACCTGACCAGGTAACGCCTGCCAGCAGGTGTGAAGCAGATACAGACGCGCGCTGATCTCGGCCCCGCCCCCCGCTAGCCGTGCGCGCCCTGTGATTGGTCGACACCTGTGCGCGAGCAGAAACAGAGCAACACCGGGGCGAGGTGAGACCGTCCCGGCTGACCTGCGGACATGACCCCGCGCGGCGCTCCACGCAGAGCCTCGTTCAGTCTGGAGTCTCAGGATGGTGAGCTCGCGAGCGTCACACTTGTACTGTCTTCTTCTTAACATAGCTGCCGTTTTCTTGCGTTAACATCACCAACAGGTCGAAACCATTAAGATCCGAGTACGAGTGTCAGACGGAGCTTTGTTTTTTGTGTTTTCTCTTCTGTAGAGCTGTTTGTCTGAGATCTGTCCTTATATTTGACCCTTTGTTGTGTTTTACTGCACACACACACACACACACACACACACACACACACTGTTCTATTGCTGATAAGAGGGACATTTGTATTTCCTCTTGTGTCAAAGAGACAAAGGTGCATTTATCTCTTTTCTTGTTTAAAAACACCAATTTGCAGTTTCATGTTCACATTTCCAGTGAGAAATGCATGCCTATCAATTTTGTTTTCAACCGTTATTGAATGTAAAATGATTAATAGCCTATAGTAATTTTACAGTCTAAACAAGCACATGCTTTTATTGGATATGAGTTGTAATTATTTTCACTTTATGACTTTTGCAGATTTATTCAAGCAGTACATTTTGGAAACATGACTTTTCTGAGAACGTGACCTTGGCAAGCTCAGGCTTTGTTTGGTTGCTTTTTGCATCAAGATTTTAGGTTCCAATTCATTTCAAATGGTCCTGAAGTAAAGTGTTTGCTTTTAAATAAAGCAATTAAAATGATGATCATGTTACACTGCAGTATGTGCGTGCTAGTTTCATTTATTAGTAATAATTTTGTTGATAAATGCATTGTAAAATATTGTTACAATTATAATTGGTTAAATTTTATTATTAATATTAAGTATTAATAAATGTTCTTCCTCTTGACTTTGCTATTTGATGCAGTGTCAAATGATATGTACTGTAGTTGATATATCTATACATATATATCGCAAATAATAATTATATATTAATTAGTGACAGCACTAATTTGTGTCTGTGTGTGGTATGCCTCTAAGGTATGTCCTTTTTTATTAGGTAAGCATGCGCTATGTGTGTGTGTGTTCATGTGTTTGGTGGCAACAGGGATGCAGGCTCTTGGCAACAGGCCTAAAATGTCAAACATAGATTCCCACTGGGGTCTCGGTGAGGAGTCTTACGTTCATCTTCTGTGTTTTTAGTGGTTCTGTAAGATACTGACTGTGTGTGCTGTTGGAAAAATATGTGTGTGTGTGTGTGTGTGTAAGATAGAGCATACAGTTTCCCCTTATTATTACTCCTAGTTATACTTTAACTGCAATAGTCCTTCGCTGTTTGACATTCCGAACATGACAAAGCATGTTGTATTTTACCTGTCTGTGTGTTTTGTGCTGTATTCAGGTCAATATCACATTCCCAAAAGCAGCTTAATGACGCTTTCAGACATTTTCAGGACAAATGATTTTGTGTGTGTCGGCTGTAGATGCGTTTCCTGCTGCTGTTTAGTCGTCAGGGGAAGCTCCGGCTGCAGAAATGGTTCACGGCTCTCAGCGATCATGAGAAGAAGAAGATCATTAGAGACGTCACGCAGATGGTGCTGGCGCGGCCGCCAAAGTCCTGCAACTTCCTGCAATGGAGGGATCTGAAGATCGTCTACAGGAGGTCAGAGGTCACCTTCTTATCGCATTGGCTTTCCTCTTCATTACAATGCTTTCTGTAACTTTCTGACTCTTTCGCTCTCTCCCATAGAATAATTTAACTCGACCTTTGACCCAAGTTAATGATTAGCCATCAAGCCCTAAAGCATTATGGTGCGTGTACAGTCGGTCTGCATGCACCTTTTTAGATCTTTGCACATTTATGTTTCGTAACGGGCCATAATATGAAGATACTAAAACTGCTAGAACATTTGCACGTTGAACTTCGACCTGCACAGATTGTATTCAAACCTGATGCGACTTGTGGCTTTTCCGTTCGTCTGCTGTCCTAGATTAAGCGAGTTTCGCATGGTATGGGTTCATTTTCTTAACAAAAGTTCCTTAAAAAGCTCTATTCAACTAAATATGATTCCTTATTTGAAGAAGAAAAGTGTGCGTTGTTAAATGAATACTGATCCTGGACCAGCCTGTGATCGTGTGTTGATGTACAAACATATAATCACTCAGAGCAGCTTGCCTTTCAGTGACATTGACCTCTGACCTCTGACATGCAGGTATGCCAGTCTGTATTTCTGTTGTGGTTTGGAGCAAGGGGACAATGAGCTTCTCACACTGGAGCTTCTGCACAGATACGTCGAGCTGCTGGATAAGTACTTTGGCAATGTAAGGTTAAAAGTTATTTATTTGGAGGTTTAAAAAAAAGTTATATTTTTATTTGGCAAGGATGCATTAAATTGAGCAAAATGACAGTAAAGACATTTAAAATGTAGCAAAAGATGTATTTCAAATCAATTCTGGGCTGTTTTATTGTATAATAAATATATATCTTGGTAAGACTTTGATGTAATCGAGAGGATGTTGATGTGTTTTCTGAATGGTGTGAGTCATGTTTTATGTTTGGCATCTAGATCTGTTTGTGTGTGTTGCAGGTGTGTGAATTAGACATTATTTTTAACTTCGAGAAGGCTTACTTTATCCTGGATGAGTTTGTAATTGGTGGAGAAGTGCAGGAAACATCTAAAGCGTCTGTGGCCAAATCGATGGAGGAGGCAGATTCTCTACAGGAGGTGAAACACACACACACACACACACTGAGGTGGTGATTCATCATTTTCTTAGATGTGTGTGTACTATATGCACACCACCTGAATCTGTCTGCTTGACTGTTTGTTTTCCAAATAAATTATTACAGAGGTTTTTATGAAAGTTATAACCTCATGAATATATGTTTTTAATTCTTACACTGGTCAAATATAACTCAGAGACATTGTGTTTTGTTCCTTATCTTTTGACAGACAATGGAGGAGTATGTAAACAAACCCACATACTGAAATCACAGCCATCACTCCTCAAAGACACAACAACAAGAACTTTAAATGCTGAATGTTTTTAATTGAGCTTCCATACAAAGTCACAACACTGAAATAGCAACACTAACAAGCATTAGTAAGCATTTCAAACTACTTTTGAGATTTGAGTTTAATATGTAGCACATTTGGTTTTAGACAATCATGGACACACTCATGGAGTACACTAATGGAGTCAGTATATGTTTTTTTTTAAACGTATCAAGGATGTATTGAATTGATCAAACTTGGCAGTAAAGACATTCATAATGTTCAAAACGTTTTTAAATAAATGTTATTCTTGATTTCTGAAGGAGAATGTGACACTGAAGACAGAATGATGTTGAAAATTCAGCTTTGCATCACAGAAATAAATTACATCTTAAAATATATTCAAATAGAAAACCGTTATTCTAACAATATTACAGTTTTTAATGTGTTTTTGAAGAAACTATTTAGAAAAAACTTATTTTTAAACTGTATTGTACATGTGGACTATTTGAATACTCTATGAAATTAGCCCTCTGGTGTCTGCTCATTGTGCAGTAACAGACAGATCCTAGATTGAGCTGGAACTGAAAAAGAAAAAATAATAAAATGTTTAAAAGGTGTTGTGTTGCAAGGACAGTGTAAGCTATTGATCCCAATCTGGAAATTTTGTTGTTATTATTATTAAATAATAAAATGCATTTTAATAACATTATTCTATACAAGCGTTTGAAATCAATTTTTCATGGCTCAAATATATACAGTATAGATTTTGAGGTTTTTATGACCCTGGTTGCATGTGAAACAAAAACCAACCACCAAAAAACAAACAAAAAAAGAGATTGCATGTCATGTAAAGGTTGCAGAGGTTGTTCGGCAGTGAGAAAGCATTACACAGAGGACAATGTTGTGAACAAATGCTTTATTTACCTCTGCCACGTCACACATGACCTCATCACACGCAAAAGATACTGAAACTGAAAACAACTGGCGTTGTTAAGAGGGGAAAAAATCTGTGTGTGTTCATATGTTGAAGAGGTAAAGCCGGCTACTTTTTACATTGTTCTATTCGCTATGTAAGAAACAAATTCATTGGATTTACTAAAATACTCTTTCTTCCTCTATACAGAACAAGAAATGGGAAAAGCTGGAGCACTACATTGACTAAACGCAATTAGGGGATATATTTGTTTCAAAATATTTTATTATATGACAAACTTCAAACAGTGAACAGAATCGTTATCTACATTTCAGGGACTGTTTTCCCCCCAGAGTCTGTTTCGTCGGCATCGTCGCTCTCCGGATCCAGATACCGCAGGATTTGCAGCATTGTGTTGTTGTCTAATCCCGCCGCTGGGTTCTCGTGATTCGCGGGTCTTTTTTCTGGCGCGCTTTTGTCGTAGTAGTCGGCACGTTCGTATGCGGGCTGATCCTCGTCACGTGATGGCGTCAGACGTGCACGTCTCTGTCCATGCGTAAACATTTCCGACGCCAGGTAATTAGCAAGTTCGTCTTCTTCACCGGCAGTGTCGTCGTAATCATCCCTGCTGGTTTCCCTCTCATAATACCTTGACGTTTTCGCTTGCGCTGGTCTGTTGTTTTGCTGCGCTGCGTTTACCAGCTCAAGGAGGTTCATGATGTCCTGGGCGAGGCTTTTGCCCTGTGATGCCTCGATAGGTCGTCGGTGAGGTGCGGCGGCAAAGGTTTTGTAAGCGGTTGCGTACGGCATACGTGACTTTGTTGGGATTCTCAATAAGTCCTTCTGCTTGTCGTTCTGGAGAAGCTCAAGAACTTCCTCTGGTGGGATTTGTAGCTTCTGTGAGAGTTTAATGATCTGGGACAAAGACTCAGGGAATGGGCTGTGCATGGGCTTAATTTCTCTCTCCTCCTTGTCGTCCTCCTCTTCATCTTCGTCTTCATCCGCATCTTTCTTCTCCACCTCTCGGTCGCTTTCTTGCTCGCTTGTGCTGGCCTCTTGCCTTTTCTGCTGTTCCTGCTCTTTCTTTTCTAGGATTTGCAGGAGATAGTAGTCCACAAGCTTTGCGATGTCCTCAGGCTCCTCCTCTTTTCGTGTCTGGAACCAATCGGGTTGGTTGGATCTCTTGACATCATCAGCTTCTTCATCCACCTCTTGCTCATCATCCTCAAGGTTGTGTTTATGCCCCTCTCTTTCTTCTTCTTCATCCTCTGTTTGTTCTTCCAGAGGCGCCCATTCATCAGTTCCCATGATGTCCTCCAAGACCATCTTCCTCTGCCTGTACAAGTCGTTATCATTATCGTCATCTTCTTCAGCATCCTCCCGTTTGTTGTTGGCCTTAGATGCAGAGATTCCGCTCAGTTCCTCAAACACAGATTGAAGAGTTGCTAGTTTCTGAGGTGTGTACTGTTCTTCTGCGTTCTCATTGGTCCGTTTGAGAAGCTGGTCCTGATCCTCCTCATCTTCAAACATGAGTGGGAACTTATGATGCCGCCTCCGGCTATCTGGATTGGTCCATGAGCTCCTTCCGTAATTCTCAGGTGAAGTCTCCACTTCTAGCTGTTGTTTTGTTCTTGGGAAGGGGTGGATGGCATATCGAGGTTGAGATGGTGCAGTGACCTTCTGTGAGGTTTTTTGGGGCACCATGTGTTCCTCGGTCTGTTGTAGTGTGGTGAGCACCGCTTGCAGCAACTCTTCAGTTTTAGAATTCTCGCTTTCTTCCATGCCTCTATCCATCCGGGCAGGAGCTTCCAGTTGAAGCATGGAGCGAACGGTCTCCATGTCGTCTGAAGTGTCGTGCTGGCGCTCGTCGTCGAGAAGATCAGGTGGAGTTCTCTGGCTGAGGCTTTGGATGTAACGTAGAGCCCTGAGCATCTCGGCACTCGGAGGAGGACGGATCTGGGACGTGGGTCCGTAAGAGGCGGGTTCACTTCCGCTCAGGCGATGCTCTCTTAGCGTGGCCCCTTGAACTCCACAAACGAGAGAAAGGAAAAGGGGCAGAAAAAGGAGCGAGGGGAGGACGAACACCCCTGTTGCGCAGCATCTAGATGATGACGACATGTTTAATCTGGGAAAGGGAGGGAGAGAGAGAGAGGATAGATGGTGAGTCAGACAGTTTTTTAGGAGAACTAATGATAAAATCTTTCAAAATAGGTGCAAATATGGAGATTTTTGGAACTACAAATATGTACCAGTTATAGATAAACAAGGCACAGGTTTTTGTAGCACATACACAAATATGTTTGCCCTAACAATTTCATGCACATTAATTATTCTGTAAAAATAATACTTTAATAAATGTTATAAAAGCTTTCACTTTGGTGGTATGCTTTCAAACTAAATACTACATGTACCATTTGTACTAATATACCTTTAAGGTACTAATGTGCGCCATTTAATGTAAATTTAGTACCATTTCCAGGTAAAAAGGTGATAGCTTTCGTATATTTGATACGCATGCATACACAGATATCAGTCAGCATTAATGATTTCATGCATATATTTATTGTTTTGTCATGAGTTTGCTAACTTTGAGTCTCATTTTAAACCTGTACGAGTGTTTCAGCGTTTTTGTCCATACAATGAAAGTCAATGTTGTTCCCATTGACTTTAAATGTATGAGCAAAAATAGCTTGCTCATAATATTCGGTTCCACTGAAGAAAGAAAGCCACGATTACACACGATGGTTATTAAACGATGTAAGAATATGTATCACCTGCCGAACTATTAATTTATCCTTTTACAAAGACCTACCCTTGTTAGCTTATTGCAATGTTGTTTACCATTCTTAATTGGCCATCGCGGGTCTCGCTCTGTTTGCATCTCTCTCTTTTTCTGACATCTGTTGAAAGCCTGTTGATGAGTGTTTGCGGAGCACTCTGAGAGCCTGCGCTGAAAATCTCATTAGTTTCTAAATTGCTGCCGCGACTAAATGAGTCATACCCCGTTGCTACGGGAGACCGCGCGAGGATCCGCACTGCTGTCGAACCGCAAAGTGCCGTCAATCGGAGAGGAGGAGAATACCCCGGAGCACGACACCCTGCTCACTTCAATCTGTTAGCTGTTAGACTTATTTTTAAAGTGGAAATGTCGTAGAAAGAACTGTAGCATGGACGTTTCCCGTCAGGTTTCAACCAAGTTTGTTTTTAAATGTGCGCAAATTTAAAATTTGTAGATTTTAAAATAAACGCAAATGAGTTTTAAATTAATACTTGTGCACGAAAATATGAATGTTTCTAGATAAAACGCGTTAAACTTTTCCAACTTTTAAAACGCGTGCTTTTGTTTGTGTCATCTTGCTGTTTATGAACGCGCGTCTCGTTTGCGCGCAGCAGGTTGCTGATATATAAAGCAGCCAATGCGCGTTTCTAAAGAGATACAACAGATATAAGTGATGCACAAATTAAAGGCAAAGCCCTTCTTACCTTTGCTTTCGGTCTGTTTTAATGGGGAGTCGTGAGTGCGTTGCGCATCGCCCTCGCGCTCTCGGTGTGTTTATGGCAGTGCAGCACCCTGAGCACGAGCGCGGAGTCTCTCTCTCGTCAGCACCGCGGACAGCTCCGCCCGTTATAAGAGACGCCACCTGATTCGTGCGTCACTGAAACAACATACGCAAAACCGGCCACACACACACACATGCACTCCAGGCAATTCAAGGTTATTTTTATGGCATACAAACTCAAAAATGAATGGTTTTATTCATGCATAACCTTGAATTCTTCTTATTTCAGTTTTTCACAAGAAGGGGGATCCTTTACAAAAAAAGAGAGACCCCCATATGATTGTAGAGCGCTTAGGGTGTGCAGCAATACACAATAAAGCGCAATAAATGCATAATTGATCCACTCATTCAACATCATCATCATCATTAATTAGATAAATTGTAAGTGCATTGAACTTTTTGCTGTATAACTTTGGCTTCACTTTGATTTTAATTTAAAACCAGCAAATTCATTTTAGTTGAAGTTTAGTGGGTTATTTGGTGGTTACCATGGTAATTTTTGGTAAAGAAACACAAGAGCGGCTCTGATTAGATGTTTCAGTGCTAAAAGGCCCCTGGGGAAGAAGAAACCCACTCATTATGACCTTCTCTTATCATGTAAAGTGGAAGCTCTCGAGTCTGATTGTGATATTATGATGATAGTCGATCACTCAAGAGCTATGGTACTTTGCTTTTGATCCGCACGCCCAGAATGCTCTTGGGAGATCTCTTTAGCTCATCTTTTATTTGATCATGCAGTTGCCATTGTGCCAAAAAAGCATTTTAATCCTTTAAGCATATATAGAACATGAGGTATGAGAAGCTGAGAGCCTCTCTCTCACGTGCGCACACGTCTCTTATGGCCGGCCGGCTGGCTGTGAGGTTCTGGTCATGTTGATTTGACTTCATCTGTAAAGCGTCTGGCGAGGGATGAGTCACAGCGCAGAGGAGGGAGAGATGTGTGAGACAGGGACTGACGGAGAGGAAGACAGGAGTGTGGTGATGGGAAGTGACGTGTGTGTGTCTGGGACGGGGTTTGCCGCCGTGGGCTCTGGTTTTGTGTTTGGCAGTGTGTCAGGAGCTGGTAGGAGGGTGATCTTGTTCATTCAGAAATCCTCAGCTGTGCTGCTGTGGGTGGCAGACTCGTTCAGAAACACACACACACAGAGTTCAGCAGGATGATGCTGATTATGCTACAGTCAAGCATTTATTCTCTTCTCATCTTTTTCATTACATCAAGTCTAGCTTATCCTGAATTGGCTTTTTTCTTCCCTCTTCATTTCTCCTCTATTCTTCTTTTTTACTCTCCTCTCTTCCCCTCCTGTCTCTTTATTTAATTTCTTCTTGTCTTTTATTTAATATACTTATCTCTTTTCTCATCCATTTTCTTCTCTTCTTTTTCTCTATCCTATTTTCTTTTCTTCTCCTCTTGCCTTTTAATTAGTTTCTTCACCTTTCATCTCTGCTCGTTTTCTCTTCTTTTCTATCATTTCATATCTGTCTTCTAGTCTTTTTTCTTGCATATTTTCTTCTTTTCTCTCTTCTAATTGCCTTTTGTCTTCTCATCTCATCTTTTCTGTTTTTTTCCTCATTTAGTCTCTTCTTGTCTTTTTATCTACTTATCTCTTCTCTCCTGTTCTTTTCTCATGTCTTCTTATCCCATCTCTTAATCTCATCTGTTTTCTCTTCTTTTCTTGTGTTCCTCTGTTTTCTGTGTTTGTTTTTCATCTTATGTAATCTATTCTTATCTGGTCTCATTTCTGATCATTTCATGTGACCCAAAACTTTTAGTCTTTATCTCATCTAATTTAATCTATTCTCTTCTAATTTTTTGATCTACTTATCTCTTCTATTTTATTTTTGTCGTTTTCCCCATCATTTCATCTCTTCACCGCTCATCTGTTCTCCTCTCGTCTCCTCTGTTTTCTCTTCTCTCATCTCACGTCACAGCTCTGACATCAGTGTATGTGCTAAAGCCCGATCCTGTTCTCGCATGTGTGTGTTTGTGTGTGTGTGTGAGCAGGTGCACCATTGTTGTTGCTGCACCTTTAATTTCATCTGTGTCCTGCACATTACAGCTTCAGTAAACAATTCATGTACACATCCTGTGTGTGTGTCTATGTGCTCCATTTACCCCTTTTGTTATGTAAGTGTGTTTACGGGCTAAAAACAGCGTGTTCTCCGGGCTGATTCTGAATACAGCGTGACGGATGCATTGAATATTTCAGAAGACAAATCATATTGACAGAGGATGGAAGAGAAACACAGAACACACACTGATCAGAGGGGGATGCAGTACGAGACAGCCTGGAGCTGGAGGTGCTTTATATTCAGCTGCTTACTGGATGGTAGACATAAACAGCAGTGTCTAACCCTGTACATATTACAGTCTTGCAAACAAATGACTCATTTCTGGTAAATGCCCCTCTCACAACGTTTTATTGTGCTCCATCAAAATGCAATATAGTTTCTATTTGTATGCTTGTTTCAGAGAGCATAAAGCCTTGATGTTTTTAAGTGCTTTAAGAATGCCTTGCATTAGTTTGTATTTGTTTGCTATCTTCTATTATAACATCCAACAACTAAACAATTCAATCGATTAATCAGAGACATTCTTGTCTTCCTCTGCTTAGTGATTTAATGGTAGACTGATGACAGCTCACTCGGGGCGGGGCTAAGTTAAGACTGCCTGTCAATCAACTATCACAGCAGCCATCTTGTTCCCGTTGTCTCTGTTGGTGTTGTAACCTGCCATTGGTTAGTCTAGTTTGTTTCATACCACGTCTGCTCATTTCAAGTCTGTTCCTCAAGTCCTGTCTTGGATTATGTTTGCATTTTGGATCAGGCTGTTATTAAACTGCACTTGGGTGCTCACTACTCCTTCAGTGGACATTCGTTACATTAATGGACATGATAGGCCAAAGCATTGTTCTGAAATAAATATTCAAATAAACACTGTTTTGAAGTCAAGTCACTTTTTTATTTTTTTGAAATGTCGCCACAATAACAAATCAGCACAAGTGTATGAGTTGAAATTATAGTGTGTTTCACTTTTTAAACCCAGAACGTTCTTGAAAGGGGACTGTTAAAGCCAACCTAGGCTCATTCGATTCCTGCAAAACTGAAAACAGTTTTAACATCCTGCATGATTTGAAAATCAATACTTTTGAATGTTAACAATTATAAACAATTTTCCAATTCAGTGAGTTTACTCAGTAGCTCATGTGATACAGCATTGCACTTAGACGATGAAAAGCTCCCGTTTGAACCTCATAAAACATTTCGACAAAACGTTTTTCCAGTGAGCCTGGGTTGGACAAACCGTTGGAAATATGTGCCTCTACATACATTTCTGCACCCCCGTACCTTACTGAATGTTTTGCCACAGTTTCAAAGCGAAATGTCCAGAGAGCGGTGGTAAAACACACGTTTAATGTGCCCCTATTATGCCATTTTAAAGGTTTCTTAAAACAGGTTAACATGTATGCAAGGTCAAAAATCAATTTAGTTTTCTCCAAAAATAGATTTGATTTTACCCCATTTTTAAATGATTCGTAAACGACTCGTGTGAAGCAGTTTGAAGAATCGGTCAGTCTAAACCCCGCCTTATGGGAGTCTTACTGCTTCTAGTGTTCATTTCAACTGGAAACAGCAGCGATTCGTATGTATAGGTAAGTTTTTTCAGTTTTGCAGAAATGTATGAAAAGGCAGGTATTTCCAATGAGCCTTAGGTTGGTCAAAACAAGGCATCATTCCAGATTGCTTCCATATGTTTATGCTTTGTCCACGTGTCCCAGCCACCTACACACTGATCCAAACTCACACTCGCTGTCAGTTGTCGTTTAATCCTGCCATTAGTTTTCTCTGAACGTTTCTTCACAGGAGATCACACACTTGTGCATGTGCAACCTTTCAGCATCGGCACATCTCAGCGTGACACGTCTTGTTGTGTTTATTTCCCTGTGCGGTGCTTTTGGTAGGAAAATAAGCACATTCAAATTGACAGAACATGAAAGATGTTGCACCCTACCATTAATGTCAGGTATTTATGGTCTGTGTTCCTTTGAAACAATGTGAGGCATTATTCCTATCATTTGTACAGTGACAAACGCCGAGACTGAGAGCATGATGCACTGGTAAGATTAAGTTTTTCTGTATATTTGTGAGAGATTATCTTTGTTTATCTGTCAAACATCACTCCTTTCTGGCTGTCTGTTTTCCCATGGCCCCCAGCACTCAATGTTCTACTTGTTTTTACTGAATCCTCAGTTGTATCTGGGCATCAAACCGTGCCTCCCACACAGAAACACATGCTAAACATTTCCGGTCTAACAGAGCGAACGGTGTTGTTAGCCTATGAATGCAAGTAGAGATGCCAAAACCGGTTCTCTTGGGTAAAATTATGTGTATTCACAGTTGTGCTCATAATTGTACGCAAATATGGAAATTTTATTTTATTTTTTTACTTAGTACTACCCTCATTGTGCATTTACATTGATACTTACAGGAGATATGTAGTTCAACTGGCAATTCATTTGCTATAAGTCTTTCTGAAATACTCGATTCTGATTGGTCCATCTGTACTCAGTTGTTTTGCGGATATTTATATTTGCATTAGCATCTGTCTCCTCATTTGCCATGAGTTATTCGAGGATGGATTGTAAAATAACGTCAGCGAATGTTAGATTTGAGTCTGTGCTAATTTATCATGGTGTTGAAGAAAGTGGATCATGTGTCCTTGATAACCAATCACATCACAATCTTGACGTCTTTCAATCTCTGTTAGAAATGAATGAAAGCGATGTTTCCTTTCTCTAGGGGGTGTTACAAGGGCACAGACAAGCTCCTTTAAGGTTGCAAAGATTAAAGTCTCAAAATCAGAGAGACATTCTTTCTAAAGGTTTGTAAAGGAGTTTTATAAAAGCTTGTGTAACCACGCCACCCCCACTTCTATACGTCACTGTGTGGGATAATTTTCATAATGCTGCCAAATGTTTACGCAAAAAAATAATTTCTATTCTGGCTGTAGTGTTGCTGCGGGTGCCATGTTCTGGAGACGCTGTTTCGTTTGTGAAAGTTAGCAAAAGTGGAGAGAGCTAGAAATCAGTGTTAAGTAGTATTTACAACACTGTTCCAGAATGGTTCAACACAAATATTAGAGTGCGTTCAGCACAATTACGGAGGACTTATTCCTGAACCTGACTGTGCACAGGGACTATGGAGCAATTCAAATTCTGCAAGGACTTAGAGGAGAAACAGAAATTAACAGTATGTGGAAAATAATGTGTTAGAATAAATTCTATTAAATGGCCTCTTGTGTCCTATGCTGTTTTTGCTAACCTTTCTTGCCTTCAAGCTGCTTTGTATCAGACCACTTCAATAATAATGGGGATATTTTCTTAACACTTGCACATGCAAACGCAGTGGGCACCATCTTGCATCCTCTGCTACTCGATACAAGCCCATTCGCTTTTCAGGGGGTCCTTTATCCATTCTGGGGGATAAAATTTTTTTTTTGGCTGGGTTCCACTGGTAAAATTTGCATTACAAGGACTAAATATAATGTTATTGGTGTCACTCAGACCCATAGACATGAAAAACAACCAGAGGAAACATAGTCAAAATAGCCCAATTCTTGGCAACATTATATATTAGCTATACTGTACCTTAGAAACGAATGTCAACAAATGTCCAGTTGATTGTATCCATTATGCAGCCTCTTTTGGACATTTTAGGGCCGTTATCATTTATATGTATCTCATATTTATTTATGTAACTGATAGAAATCTTATTCTACAAATAATATAAACTTATGAGACAAGTGAGGTATTCTATACATGTAATTGTATATCAGCAGTCACCTCATACGCTAGACGGTTTATTTTGTGTTCTTGTTGCTTCCGACTGTTTCTCTCTTCCTCTCTTTCCCCTCTGCTCTCTTTTGAGTGGGTGAAGGTTGTTGGATTCGGTATCTTGAGAAAAGTACAGCAGCCTGTTGAGAGACTCTAAACAGATCAACACGCATTACAATTTAATTACTTCCCCTCCACAACACACACACACAACAGCAGATCATCGCTGTGTTCTGAGCCGACGAGTCCTGTGTGTGTCTCTCGTTCTGCCTCCTTCCCCTTTTTCTCAATTATTGATCAGCATTTCCATCAGTTTTATTGTTGAAATGGACTCCATATCCCATGATGCCTCCTACGCGGTCATTAAAAGCAAAGTAGTTTCCCTTTTTGAGATTAAGGAGGTTTAATTGGTTCAGATGCTATCAGGAAAATGCCACATCACGACGAATAAAAGTATATTTAATGCGTTTTAAGGGATAAAAATCAGTCAAAATACTACAAATTGTCTGTACTTTTCCTGTAGTTGTTTTGTTTTTCACAGAAGAAACTCATACACATTCAGAATGACATAAGGGTGAGTAAGCAGTATTTGTGTGAACTATTCCTTTATTCATTCATGCAATATGATCTTAAAGAAAGAGGTGAGTTGAAAGTCGTCCTTGCTTTGAGCCGTTTGTAAGTTAATGGCATCAAGCGTAGAACGTGGAGGAAAACATGGCATCATGCGCTGGGGATCTTTTAGACGGTTCTCTGCTGCCTCATAACAAGGTCACTTTTCTTTATCGCACCTCAGCAGACAAGAAAAGAGAAAGGAGGCGAGACTCTGAAAGAGATAAGAAAGAGAGCCTTTGGGGATAAGAAATGGAAAGGAAACCACTCTACAAAAGGCCACAGAAGAAGAGCCATTAAACGGAGCTGCGACTAAAGTATCTGTTTAATGCAGAGACATTGGTCACTGAAGCAGACGATGGTGACGCACATCTGACCTCTGAAGACCCTGTGATTGACAGGTAACCTCAGGACACTGGGAGAGAACATTAGTCTGACGGAGAGAGAGAGAGAAAGAGGATGGAGGGATAGAAGAGTGTTTTGCAGAGCTTCCAGCGATGACTCATAGGTCAGATGTGTGTGTGTGTTGTGGCTGAATCGAAATGAGTTTTAATGAGGAAAAAATTAAATGTAAAGACTAAGTGTAATAGAGGAAGTGTAAAGGGACAATGATGAACCGAATTAGATTTTTGAGTAACGTTTGAAAGATCACAAGTCTTGCTAGAGCGTTGCCAGGGTGTTGCTGTGCTGTTGCTCGGATCTACTGGGATGTTGTTAGAGTATTGCTAGGTAGCTGGTACAATGCTCTTACCGTTTTAATGCGTTGTTGTGGTTGCCAAAGTACACTGGGAAAAAAAATAAAGCACTTAATACACCGAATGTGTATTCAGTGTACTTAAAGTATATACATATGAAAGTACTGGCAATAAAAGCTAACTACATTGGGAAGGGTTCGGTTTCGGGGTAGGTTCAAAATTAGTACCTAGATATTGCCCAGTAATTGTAATTACTTAAGTAGGCTACATATGTACATGGGGAACAGGACTGTAAAATTGCTACTGGGTTTAATTTGAAACTATTTGTACTTAAAAACTGCTTGGAAATGTATAAACAATCAAAAAGAAACAGCAAGTAGCACACTTCATTAAACATGACATTTTGAATTAGAAAAAAAAAATGTACTTTAAAAACCTCCTGCTTTTGCCTGTGTACTAAATAGGGGGGGGGGGTAATGAGGGAGGTTGAGCAAAAGTGTCCTGAGTGTGTTTTAGTGTGTTACAGGTGGTTGCTTTGCTAAGACTTTGCTCATGGTGGTATTTAGCATGTTTCTATGTACTAGTAATTCAAGTAATCTGTATAGTACTATTGCCATTTATTATTTCTGCAGCATGAATGCAACACGCTGGAATTTTATATGGTAACACTTTATTTTACAGCATGTTTATTACATTTACTATTGTAATAACAATAAAGTGTACTTACATGCAAGTTACCCAAACCTTAACCATGTAGTAAGTATACATGTAGTTAATTAATATTACTCAGGGCCAAGTAACTTTCAGTCCAACAAGTTTTTATTATGGTTGGACAATTTTATTTGGGTCGTATGGTCGTATTTTGTTTCTGTCTCAAGTTAAAATAGGGTGGTGTTGAAGAGATGATTTCCCATGGGTTTTGTTCGCAGCACAGAGCTGAGGAACCAAACACACACACACACACACACACACACACACACACACACACACACACACACACACACACACTCTCATACAGAGACAAACAGCTTTAATAAGTCAGTAGGTGTGTATCGATAATACATGTACTTCCTTGTTCTGATTCAAAATTGATAACTAACACATATTCTGAACTCAGTTTGCAGTGACAGAGGTGGGTCGCATCAGTGAGGGGTCACAGGTGTCAGTCAGCCAAGCCCCTTAGAAACACCAGCTGTCAACATCTGTATCCATAGCAGCTGATATGCTTGGAAACAGCATTTCAGTAACAAATTCCAATCAATAAGAGCAACTAATTATTCCTCATTTTATTAACAGGGGCGAGTTGACATTCCCATTCTCACTTGACATTACAGCGCTTATTTAAACGAGTGAATACTGAGTCATCATAATTAACTGCATTTAATGTGTAATTTTCTATCTATCAATCTATCTATTTGACTTGATTTGTTTTTTTTTTGTGTAATTGTGTTTGTTCATATATGCTGAGAGAAAAAGAGTGATTCATTGTTTTTTCTGCATACTCTGGCTAAAGGCTCCTACTTTGTGTTTGTGTGTGTTTGTGTATTGATGCTATAAATACTCCCAACCGGTGAGTCATCGACCATTGCACCAATCGGTCTTCTCAACCGTGTCCATTCTGGCACTATCTATGCCCACATACACACTCATACAAATTAATCTCTGTCATTTAAATCCAGCTTAACAGAATTGTGCTCATATTTTTACAAAGCTGCCATCAATTAGAAAAGATGCTACTCGAATCGCTCTAAAGTTTGGAGTTGTTTACAAGCCTCTGACCTCTAAACTGTGTCTCTCATCTCCCTGCCAGCTCCATCAGGATGATTCCAGCACTGCTCCTGATCTGCACAGCAGTGTGTCAGCGCAAGATAATCCGTGCAGCTGGAAATCAGCCTCCAGTGTTCACAACCTAACACACTTCACTGTGTGTCCTAATCAGAGGGTTGACGTTTGCAGCAAAAGTTTCAAGTGACAGGTGTTTTGTTTGTCTGTGCATATACACTGTAAAAAATGGCTGTAATTTTAATAGTAAAAAAACTCTGAAAATGCTACAGGTAAAAATTGTTATATGGTAAACGGTAAATTCCTGTAAAATGTACAGGGACAAAACGTAAACTGACATTCCCAGAATTCCCTGCAGTGCATTTCAAATCTTGTTTAAATTTTATGTTTTTCTTTGAAACAACTCTGTTTCGTCTTAGTTTTTTCTTATTATTAAGGTTATATGTTACATTTAATGTTGTTAAATGGATGTTTATAGCATATTTCAGTTTAATGAGTCATCATGATGGAGTTTAGTGTTTGTGTGAATGACACTGAGCTCCTTAGGTTCATATTTAAAAGCTGTTTGTGATGGGCTTTGGTTCATCATGTGACTTATTTCAGAGTATTTCAAAGATACAAAACAGATTTCAGTACTTTAATAGCTTGGTATGTTAACGTTGTGTCAGTTCATAGAATTACGGTATTTAACTGTAAATTTAACTCAAAATGTTGTTACCGTATTTTTTACGGCAACCACAGCTGCCAGATTTTTTTTTTTTTACAGTGTATCCTGAAAAGCAATAAAACATACTTCATGTATTTCGTGTATATTGTATACCACCGTGTTAGTAATCTAAAATTTTCAGTTAAAGGGATTTTATGATTGAATTCAGTGATGTCATTGTCGAGATTTTTATTTCTCTTAGGAGTGTTACAAGCTGTTTGTGTATAGATAAGATCCCTGAAGTCGCAACGAAGTGTCAAAACCAAAGAGATATAGACTATAAAGTTATGCTTTGGGGGGGGGGGGGG
>JAUMHG010000059.1:17683995-17702356 GCA_032359395.1 Enteromius anoplus
CCCCCCCCAACACACACTTGTCACAGAGTGGGTTTATTTTCAAACACCACCCAAATGTTTTCACAAAGAAAGAATGCAGAGCTATTATTCTCGCTTCAGTGTTGCTGCTATGCTATGCATTTCTGAAGGCGGGGCTTAAAGAAGAAACAAAAATATACAGTATGTGAAAAAAATAAAACCACATAAACACATTGCATTAACAATGAATATTCTCATAATTTTGGTTAACGTTCTCTAAAGGTTCTCTCAAAGTTATCAAAAAACGTTCTTGCATAAAGTTAGTAGAATGTTTCCTAAATGTTATCTGCAATTGTTAAACGTTCCAAAAACATTAGTATAAAAACATCATCATTGCGTTGTTGGTGGAACGTTTTAAAGACGTTAGCATTAGAAACATTACCATTGAGTTGTTAATGGAACATTCTGAAAATAACGTTCTTATAACCAAACAAGAACGCTAATACAATGTCTAAACAGCTGGACGTTTTGAACGTTGTAAGAAAGAAATTTGTTTGATTACATTTCTTTTTCTTTCAGATCTAACTTGAGGTGGTAAAACATGATAGCTAGCAGTGATTAAAGCAGACAGCAATGTGCAAGATTTTAAAGCTAGTTTTGCTTTTTATGGCACCAGGTCAACGCGAAGTTGAAAGCAGGATCAAAGATTCTCCAGCACACATGCATTCACAAAATACACAGAGCCGGCAGCTCTAACAAGCATCTTGTTATCATGTTTATTAGATTTAGTTGCAGATTGAAAGTGTTGCATGTTATATAGGGATTCACAGGGAGTCAAGGTTTCCGACTGTCAAACAGTAACTTATTTATTTTGACCACAACATCATTATCTTTAACGTTTTGCTGCTTTACTCTCATGTGTTCTGTTTTCCAGCAGTCGTGTTTCTGCACGTATTCATGCTCCAGGAAATGAAGAGCTTTGGGAAAATCAGCTGGGGGTCTCTTACTAGCCTCCCAAAATCATGAAGCTTATCTTGTTTTGTTTTATTATGTCAAGTTCAGCTAATCAGCAAGTTCAAACCAGCGTCCGCTCAGACCACCAGAATGAAACGCTTAAACTGAGATCTGATAGCAAACTCAGATCTAAAGAAAGGTTCTTCGTGGTTTCATGGCTTTGTGATTTTGTATGTTAAAATACTCTCACATTCCAGTTTTGTTCTGACTACCCATAAGCCAGTCGTAGTTGGTTTGATGTATTGAAGAGTGAAAAACTCTGACGCATTCAAAACATTGATCTGTTTATTCGAGCAAGCCAATATGACAAAAGCTGAGTCAACCAATGACGTAAGTTTGAGGAAGATTCCTGTTAGACACCCTTTGATTTGAGATGCAGAGACAATTATATGTAAGCCTTTCATAGGTTGGCTTCTTGACATCATCTCAACCAGCACAACAAGCCAAGACTGACTGTAAATTTGGTGTGAGACAATCTATTTGTCCAACCAGTTCGATGATGCAGTGATGCCGACATTACACTGTTCCTTTATCAATTATGGCAGACAGCGATGAGAAAATTGGAAAGAAATTGAGACTTTTGAATAATAAGTTTCATATGTTTTTCCAAAGAACTTGACTCTAATCTCATGTCTCCATTAGAGGTTTAGAAGAGAAACCTTAGGGATTTTAGAAGAAACATCTGAAGTTGATCCTCTACTGAAGAAAAATTAAGAACTCCATTAAACCTGACAACTATGAAACATCCATGAAAGAGCCACTGAGCATTATAGGTTCAAAGAAACTGTTTATCAGGAACCGTTCTGGGTTGATTAGGTTTCTTGAGTTGCGTTTTAAAAGTTCTTCATATCTGTGTTTGGGTTTTCAAGCAACAGGATACAGATGGTTTTCTAAAGAATTATAATGAAAAGTACTTTATGGAACTTAAATGGTATGCATCCCTTTGTAGTTTTAATTGGAACTTGAGCCTAATCATTTACAGCAGCATGCTCTAGTATGTTCTTCAAATTCTTCAAATATTCTGGGCCAGTTTGATCTTCACCCGTCACTCACTGTTTTACCATTTCATGCACAATTACGTAAACATTTAACTTGATGTGCTTGCTTGGACTTCACTGCTGCTTTTTTCAGGAGCACCCATCCACCCACTCGCACATCAACACGCCCCTCACACGGATGCCCTTCCGCCATCCAGATATCTGACTGCCACATGTAAATTAAGCTCTCCCTTTGGAACCTGTTGCCATAGAAACTCTCATTAAGAGCCAAGAGACATGAAACATTTGCGTGTGCTCAGACTCCTCTGAGGATGGTTTGGGTCAGTCTATGCATCTTATCAATATGTTCAATATTATCGGTACTCTTGATCTTCCTAATTACATCTGACTATTCAGAATGGTACCCAATGTTTAAATATGAGTTCGTCAAGTTGGGATGCCATTTAAGACATGGCTGGCAAGCCTCATGCATGTTCTATTAAATGCAAAGTCATAAAGGTCAGATGAGAAAGAGAGAAATGGATTTTATTTGTTTTTCTGTGTTAGGGATTTACATGGTAAATGTTAGTCTCAAATGTCAGTGTCGGTGAACAAAGACAAAGAGAGAAATTACTTATTTTACCACTTATTTTGAGCACAAGTGTGCTGCCAAGGCATGTCTATGGCCGTATAGGAACTAACAAGACCTTCAGACCGACAGCTGAAGGTCTGGAATCCATGGTAGCATTCATTGGCCAAGGCCCACCCATGAGGGCTTTTGACTGACTGATGTCAAACAACCAGTCACAGTTGGTTTTATACAACATCACATTTTGTGGCATGAAAATGTTGCCACAACACCCATTGTGTAAAAGAGGGTATTTGATTTACATAAACATCATATGAAGTGATTTTCTCATTAAAAATACAGATGATGCCAATGTATTTTTCACTGTAAAAAATGGCCGTAAATTTAACTGTAAAAAACAGTGAAAATGCTACTGTAAAAACCTGTTAAATGGTTAATGGTAAATTCCTGTTAAATTAACAGGGAAACACCGTAAACTGACATTCCCAGAATTCCCTGCGTTGCATTTTAAATTTAGTTTGAATTTGATGTTTTTTCTTTGAAATAACTAGGTTTCTTCTTAGTTTTTTGTATCAGTTATGTTTATTAGGGTTGTACTGTATGTCACATGTAATGTTGTTAAATGAATGTTTATTGCCCATTTTAGTTTAATAATTCTTACCATGAAGGTGTTTAGTGTTTGTGTGAATGAAACTGAGCACCTTCTATGTTTTACTATTTAAAAGCTACTTGTGATGAGTTTTATTCATCATGTGATTTATTCATCTCATAACCACCTGCATTTGGTAGTTATCAGTGTATATCAAAGGTACAACATTGAGTTCACTATTTAAAAAATTCGGTATATTAACATTATTTCAGATGTTACGGTGTCCTATTAGAAAATACGGTATTTAACTGTAATTTAAAAATAAAACCGTAAAACTATTGACAAAACAAAATTTTTTATATTATACTTTCAATTTTTTACCGTAAAAGAAATTAAGGCTTTAACGTTATTTAACGGTAGAATTTCGGCAACCCCAGCTGCCGGTATATTACCGCAAAAATAACATTTTTTTTTTTTTTTTTACAGTGTATGTTAGCAATAATTAAGTGACCTGCTAGACGCAAAGGGTCGCCAGGTTACCTTGTATAAATCTTATTAAGGGGAATAAAATACACGTTATTGGGGCCGCTTCAACCCACAGCAACCGTGATAAAGGAGCACAACTCCACAGTAAAATCACAGACTTGGCAACACTGATGGATAGTAATGTCTACAACGGATACAACCGGTCTGGAGGCGCAACCACAACAGCTTTAAGTAAATTGAAAATTTGCCACAATTTTAGCTTTATTATTTGAGTCCACTTCAAAAATTGCTCGAGAAATTGTATGTTTAGGGTCACCAGGGGGCAGCTTTTCCACTGAGGACAACTTTCTTGTCATTATTTCAAAGTAAATGGTTTGTACTGTACTTCATCTATAGGTGATAGTTGTTTAATCATACAGACCTCCCGAATTTGGAGAAACGCAGCTGCCTCTTTCGCTGTGCTTTTTTTCTTCAATGTTGAAAAAAGCAGCATGGTTAGGTTAGGTATGTTTTGAAGCTGGGATGCTGCACTGTTAAAAAAATCCGTAAAATTTACTGTAAAAAACTGTCAGCTGTGGTTGCTGGAATGTAACTGTAAAAAATACGGTAACAACTTTGTAGGTTTTATAGTTTTAAGTTAAATTTACAGTTAAATATCATAATTTCCTTAACTGATACAATGTTAACATACAAAGCTACTAAAGTACTGAAATCTGTTTTGTATCTTTGAAATACTCTGATAAGTACCAAATGCAGGTGAGGATGAGACATTTATGTAGAAGTCCCTCATACAAACCAGGTTTGCACAATAACATAATGGGATTCACCCACTTTCAAGTCATCTGGAATCAGACGATATTTTTGTGCTAGGAACACTTAGACTTATGCTTTTAACAGATTAATCTTCCTTTCCGACTAATTCGCATTTGCATAGCTGACTGATCAGACTGAAGTTTTAAAAGCTGCTTATGTGAATGTGAATTTTTAGTAGGCTAAATCATTTTTCAGCTTGTTCCACGAAGCTATCATGAATCTGTCAATATCATGAAATTGGAAAACAGTGCTAATGAACCACTTACGCCCTTTTCTGTGATTGACAGCTTCCCTTGAGATGCTTCGATGTATGCCAAGCCAGACTGCTGGATGATTAAAAGTCAAATGCATCATAAAAGAGCTGTTCCGGGGTCAGTTACCGCTGTCCTGTGAACAGTTACCGTAGCACAGAAACAATGGAACTGATTCTGAACACTCTATTCATGCCATAGAGAGCCACAGAAGACAAGCACAGAGAGGGAGGATGTGCCTTTCATTTCCTCTGTTGGGAGTATGAGTCACACTATCCTCTCTCCTGACTCCCTCGTTCTGTCTTTCACACAGTCGCAATCATTTAATCAAAATTCATCTATCTGAGAGCATAACGTCGGGCCGTAAACAGAGACAGGGGGAAGTGACTGCACTTGCAAGCGTGTTGTTTGACATCAAATCTGATTTTCATGACATGGTTTATTATTCATGATCTTTGATAGGGCAAAAATGATTCCGTAAATTATTCACATGCAGTGTTATGTTCGGAAGTTGAATTCATAATGTATCATTGCGTTTTATGCAACTCGAAAAAACTAAATTAAATGTTTTTCAAGTTCACCGCAGCAACAGCTGGGTTTCACTTTTTACTCGTCACTTCCAGGGAAACCAACAGGCCTTTCTCTCTTTTGAGGTGACACCGGTGTCAAAAGCTGGGTCTTTTACTTCAAAAACTTTCCTAACGCTGCGTCCAACTCACATCAGATGAACTGAGGAGATTATTATTGGAAAAGAGCCAGTCAGATGGAACAAGCGATGACTTTCCACTGCACTCCCTGGGGAGGAAGACGGGTCACTGACACTTGTGCATGTGATGTCATTTCATTAAGACAACAAAGACTGCGAGGATGATGATTATGAAGGATTCTGGTTATAATCATTCAAATCTGCGTAGAACCACACGATCGTGGAATAGAAAGCCCCCTTTGTCCCTGAATGAACATCTAGTCTATTCTCAGGGGGAATAATAGAATGAAAAATGTTTCAGGAGTGGACGCTTGAATGATTTTTATCTCTGCAATGACGCCAAGAACCTCTCATAATCTTTTCTCATCTGCAAAGGGGGTTCTGGGTGTCTCTATCTGTCTTAGACCCTCATGGCCCAGTCGAAAATAATTTTCTTTAGCAGCTACATTTCTGAATGCTTATGTTACCAAGAAAATATTTTTTTACATATACTCCAGGTTCCTATGTCTGTAAAGCTTCAAAACTCCTTATCTGTGAGAAAAGTTCCCTGGAGAAGCCCTGGTGGTCTTTGATTCCCCCGCGTGGCAGTGATCGGTAAGTGCAAACATAAACAGCCACAAAACCTTCACATTCTGAAGGAACATTTTATTTAGTTTACACATAAAATAAGGTAAAAATTTAAATAGGCATATCCATGCACGTAGAACAATATACACAGATCATTTAACATTTTTATTAAAAATAATTTACACATCTGTGTGAATAATGATATAGGGCTTTATTAAGTAAAATGTTCAAGTTCAAGTGACTTCCAGGTTTATCGCGATCTTTACATCGCGTTTAAGGCCTGAAACATACTTCACACAAATACGCGAGGAAATACACTTCTAGTAACACAAGTTGTATTTCGTGCGTCATTGTATTACAAGACGTGTCAAATCCATTTATATCGCAAGTTATGTGCTTGTGTAAAAATCTGTTTCTGGCGTAAGAGTTCATATTTCCTTTGAGGCACTTCGGAGAACTTATCAACCGAACCAACAGTTCCCGCCAACAGTAAAGCCTCAATAAATTAAAACAAGATTTTCCTAAAGCAGTAGCCTACAAAGAAACGTTCTGTAATTTTTTTTTAATTATTATTATTGCAACGGGGCTATCTATATTACCAACGAAAAACAGTTTTATTTGTAGTAACATTAACTGTGGTAGGCTAAACATTGCTTTTCGGCGGGAATTATGGTTGCCATAGTAACGGAACCTCACAGTGCTTCTTTGAGGTTTTCCCGGGACTGTCCGTCACTGTTGTGCTCAGTAACTGTTTTCTCCGGATCCTCATGTCCTCCGCTGTCTGACTCCTCTTCGATGGCGAAGCGCACGTCGGTGACGGAGCTGAGGGAGCTCACGCTGCTCTGCTCCACCGAACACAGCGCGCACGCTAGAGGCGCGAGGACCCTGCTACCGTCCAGCGCGCGCCCCGTGGTCAGCATGAACGGCACCGGAGTGGAGCGCAGGGCGGGAAACGCGGGAAGGCTGAAGCTGTGCTTCTTCTGGCTCGCGCCCCACTCGCGCTGTTCCTCCTCGTGCAGAAGCCGCGTGAACGCGTTCGTGCGCCTATTCTCGCGCCGTTTGGTGCGCAAGTAACCGAGCATGATCCCAATGAGGAAGACTCCGTAGAAAGACAACACGATGATGATGTACAAATACGCGTTACTGTCACTTCCACCGGGCAAGGGGATTCGGTTGGTCTGCTGCGACGAAGGCGCGGAGGCGTTGCGCGCCAACTCCATTACTACGAACGAAACGGTTATCTGAAAAATTACAGTAAGAAAGTAAAAATGCAGTCTTTTCAATTATATAGGCTACAAGTGCTCGTAGTAGCAGTATGCAATGCTAATAATAAACAGGAAATAATAATAATGAGATGATTCAAGAATAAATAACAACAAAATATGCCTAATAATAAAATATATAAATAATAGGTCTAATAATAACGAGACGAAGAAATAACAAAAAGCATCTCAAAAACGAAATAATTATAAACTCTTAAAAACTACAACTGTTAAGAAAAACTGGAACCAAAACAATACAAATATGGTGAAATAAAAAACCCCAAAATGTTTATTTTACATTAATACATAGCTCCAATTATTGTATTATGTTTGAAAGTATACACTTTAAGCATTTGATGTGTTTACAAAATATTTTTTGTCTTTTTTAAGAGTTACTTTGGAGTTAGATACTCACCGGGATGTTTCACCCTGGAGCGCGTCGGCCCGTTTCTCGCTTTTATTCGAGTCTCTCTGGCTTGTAACGGGGTTGTCAGCTGAGTCCGGCTTAAATAGTGTATCCCATGTGTGGCCACGCGCCAGGAGAATCTGTGACAGAGGTTGAGGGAGTTGAGATCCTCACGTCCTTCCTCACAGGATTTGAGTCCCGGCCAGAGAAGCTTGAGCTCACAGCCACATTCTTATGACGTTTAATGGAGTCCAAGTGCGCAGTGCTGCCAAATGTGCTCATCTATCATAACATCACCAGACAGGCTTGCTTTAGGAAAGCCTCTTGTTCAGCAGGATAGCTTGCTTTTTTAAAACCCAAAGAATGGCTTGCACAAATGATGCAGGAATAAATCAAAGTGTCTAAAAAGGATTGCTCACCCGAAAATGAAAATCTTTAATTTTATCACCTCATGTTGCTCCAAAACCTGAATGTGATTTAGTTAAAGGGGTCATATGATGTTGCTAAAAATAACATCATTTTGTGTATTTGGTGTAATGCAGTGTTTATGTGTGCAAAAAACACACATTCTGTACATTTTTGTTTCTCCTCTAAGCCCTACGTCCTGAAACAACTCGATTTTTACAAAGCTTATTATTCTAAAAAAGCAAGGTTTGCTCTGATTGGCCAGCAAACTGTTAGGGAAAACAGTTATGACCCAAAAGACCAGCTGTTTTGTTGAATCAAGACCAGGAGTCAGAGATAGAATTAATTAAAGAAAAATTTACTGAAGAAAAATAGTTTAGCAGTTTCATCTGCAGAAGTCAGCTTCAATACTCCGCATGAGTTCGTAGGCTGCTCTCATCATTTTCAGCACTTTTGACACTTTATGCACTGTGACTGGTTGAATACCTCAATCATTAGGCGGAAATGTTACGCCCCTTATCATAATGTGATGCCAGGTCCTGGTGCTACAGTATGACACCAAAACAAAGGAGTCATTTGTTGCATCCAATGAAGACATTACTGATTATTATGACTTAGTACTGTTTATTTATGCGTTGTGTTGCATCGTGCCTCACATACATAACACCATGTCTGCATTTGTGATCGGAGAAACGACAAACAAGTAGTCCGTACTCCGTAAAAAAACAAGTCACAACTTTTATAACGAATATATTTTTGATTTTGAGACTCTTTGAGAAGAATCTTTGTAACTTCAGGTAACTTATCTATACACTAACAGCTTGTACCCCAAAGAGAGAGAGAGAAAAAAATAAAATAAATAAAAAAACATTACAAGAAAATAACTTACTTCAGCATCACAAATAAAGGTGATAGCTTTATGTGAGCAGCACTCAATTTGTAACAACAACATAAAAAAAAGTGCCAGGCAATTATATATGTGTGTAATACATAATCTGGAAACATTTCAAATGAAAGCATTATAACATTATAAAACAAATGTACAGTGGGACTAATGCCATGCCATGAGTTTGAATAAGCAAAGTTAAGCTGTACCTTACAACCCCACTGACGTAGTTTTCAAGGGTCTTGTGGTCTGACTTATGTCAGCAGTGAAAGCATGTTAGAATCTATGCCAACCTCATCTATCTGGCAGTGATGCATGATGGGTAGGTGTGGCATGATTGTGGAAAACTGTAGCCAGAAAGTGCAAACCAATGCCTGACCACACCTGTCATTTAGGGTCGGGTAACAGAGAACTGACGCAAAGCACATGAAAATCGGATCAAATCAGCAGCTCTGGAGCAGTTCCCGGTCTGAGAACACATTACAGACACGACTGCATTATAAGGTGAATTGGAGGAAAAAGCATCAGGATTATAACACTCCTTAAGTTACATGGACGTTTTACAATCACTGTCGGGACTTCTGTGCTCCGCCGCTGTATTATGGAAGTATTTCTATAAAAGGGTATAGACATATGCTCTGGTCAAGATCAGACACTTCAGCTTTTTCATAATAGTATTTCCACAACAGAGCTAAAGTTAGTCATTGCTCAGTGAAGGATTGAAGGTCTTTCTTTAAAACCTGAACTCTTTTGAACCTGTAGTTCATTCTCAGTGTTTCAGAGAGACACCTACTTCTTCAGATCCTTAGCTGCTACTACTAACTGACGTTTGTCCTGAAAAATGCCCTACACCAAATCCGACCCTAAACCTGCCAGATAGTGTTAACAAATGCAAAACTCATAAAAAACATTTTTTGATGCAACCTTGTCATTTCAGCTTCCTTATACAGGAGGCTCCTCGGCTTTCAAGTACGTCTCTGTACTCCGTGAGCTACCAAACAAACATGCTGTCTATGAAAACGCATAGATACGAAGCTGGATATGTGTGATGCTAATATTTAAAAAGCACCAGTTTTCGAATCTCCCAGGCTTTTAACCCCTTAACTGTCACCCCCATTTTCGGGAAAACACATGAAAAAGTACTATACAAGCTTAAAAAGATGTAATTCAGGACATATATTAAAAAAAAATGTAGGTGTCCCGTATTCGGAACGGTGACAGTTAAGGGGTTAATATTGTAGAACACGATATTCTTCAAGTAATTCAATATCTTGTAATCAAGTAAACATTATGCTTTATTAATCGAAACACTGTTTATTTGTGTGAAACGTTTTACTGCCTCTAGTGTTCCTGCAGTGATGTGTACTGTACTTACGTATTTTGTCTCTCTAAAAAGTGCACCCAGGTACGTTAACGCCATGAGAGCAGGTAGTTTGCTTGAGTCTTGCTTCATACTAGGAATAAACCACAAAGTCGAGTCTTGCACATGAGCTCTTTATTCCATTATCTCAAATTCACAGGATCAATTTCAAGGCAAATAAATGAATAACTTATGGCCTCATTTTAGTTGAAAGCAGGCTATTATCGGGGCACCAAACAGCTGAAGACCAAAAGGACAAAGTAATAATGTAGAGCGGAGAGAGAGCGTGAGAGAAATAAACAACGAGAACAGAGAGTTTACAACTGCTGCTTCCACGGGGATCGCAGTGAGTTCATTTAACAGAGAAGAATAAGAGAGAGGCAGGGAGCGCTTTTATTGATCAGAGATCAGCTGTGAATAAAAATCAAGGAAAGCTAATTCAGCTATAGATATGTTTTCTCATTGTTAAAAGCCTGCCCAAAAGACATAACATCTAATACAATAAAATATATTTCTTTTCTTTTTTATATGGAAGCCTGTTTCCACAACTGAATAAAAAATTAAGGCAATTAGGATTTTTTATCTCAGAATTGTGTGATATAAAGTCGCAGGAAGTCTATAAACTTGCAGTTTATGCCTTATAAATCTATAAAAAGTAATTTTGAGAAAAAAGTTGCAATTATCTTGTTTTTTTATTATTATTATTATTATTATTATGAATAGCTTTCATGGATTTTGAATGGTTTTCAATGGAGAAGATACTCTAAATGTTGCCTATTTGACATAAAAAAACAGACTAGTTAGTTAAGCAAACCAGCCAAACCTTGATACCCTGATCATTGCATCGAGCCTTATCTGGTCTCATCTTGATTTCTAAATTAAACAATTTAAGCTCATGTCAGTTTGTACTAATAGACAAAGAATGGAAAACCTCCCTGAAATGAGTGAAATCAGGTAAATCTATTATCCTGTCCAGCAGGATATAGCTACAGTCACCCAATAGGAACATTCCAGTCCATCACAATCATCCAATGAGCACAAATGCTTAAGGGATTTCATATGTGCAAGCTATTATATTTAAATAAAGCTAATTATTGCAACAATAAATTACGCTTAAAGATATTCGATTTTTCTAGATCATTGGTCTCCTTCTGACGATATTAAATGAAGATTCTGGAAAGACTGAAACGAGCTAATAATGGCTTTAGTGTTCCAGATGTGTTTGGAGAGAAAACTGCTGATGTCGGAAGAGTTTCAGATATCTACAACTTGAAACCGAAGGTTCCAATGAGATCCTGAGCTTAGAAAAACATCCCATAATGCATTGTTTGTGTATGGGGAAGGACTAGAACTGGGACAGTTAAGTGCGACACAGAGAGACTGACCTACTGTGAAACTGACTTTTGAAATCTGAGCAACGTTCTGGAGATCCGAAGCATCATGGGAATCCGCGATAAAGCTTTTTTGGAGGAATAAGATGCATAAAAATGTCCTGAGAAAATCACGTTAGGAATGTTTACATGCTGTAATCTTTCGTCATTTGGTTTGAATCCAATCCAGCACTTTCTCCTGAGCTGCTGCGAGCATAATTGCGGTTTTTGCCTTGATTTCTAAGACGAAAACTGACATTTCTGTAAGACGTGTTTTTTTGAGCAAATACTGTATTTAGTACAGATTCAGTGCATTAAATATGACACGTGATTTAACATGTTTGCACAACGTAAAACATTTAATCTGCATTTTTTCAGGCCTACAGTATTTCAATCTGATCAAAATGTCATTTGGATCAAGCTCATTTAGCTCATGTTTGCATACAGTCTTATCTGTCTGATAGATCCATTATTATTGGATTATTAAAATGCATGTGTATTTCATGCTTTTCAGTTATTTCACTTCTGATTTGTTGACATGACAGGGTTTTGGGAGAGAATGCATGATCTGGAAGGAATTTAGCAGCTTTCAGTCTGGGAGAAGTTACTGGAAGTCACTTTTGGCACCTTTAAGTTTTGCTGGTTGTGAGTGTTGCCACGGTTTCCAAACGATTATGTTCACATCTGTAATGTTGATAGGAAACCTCCGTCCTGATTGGAGGCTGTTATAGTAAGATAAGTAACTTTTTCTTGCCTGTCCAGTGGTTTTGTCTGGAATCAGCAGTGCTTTGGCTCTATTTGGCACCGTACATCCTCTCAATGTCGTTCTGATAGTGACTTTTCAGCTCCTTTCGTTTGAGTTTAAAAGCGTCTGTAACCAGGCCAGTCTCTGGGGTCCAGGGCTCAACGCTCAGCCGGATCTTCCGTGGAATCTCGAATCTTTCTAACTGGGCTGTTAAATACACAGGAGCAGGAAATGAATCAACTAAACCCACGAGTGGTAAAATAGGAAGCACAACAAATCTGCATGATATAAACTTTCTTCCATAGAAATAAAAGTAACATTTCAAGCTCAGATGATTGCCTATACTCCCAATGCTCCCAAACACTACTGTCCGTCTGATTACACTGCATTCATTTTGTTCAATTTCCCCAAAAACAAGACTTCATATCTTCTTGAAGTGAGTGTAACTTGAATTGAAGGTGTTGAGATACTTGAATTGGAAAACGAGACAAAAAAAACAAAAGTTAGAAGTTTTCTGTTGTACTATCCATGCTGGGACTTCGAATACTGCTTTGCTCTGAGACCTTTTAAGGCCTTAATTTGTGAAAAGATGAATTAATATGTGTTAAACTCCATAGATTCAGCAGAAATAGATGAGTAGTATGACCGTGTGCTAATCCAAACTGTGTTTCACCTGTCAGTGCGGATTCTGTGATGCCTTTAAGAACCTCCTCCTCGATGAAGGGGTTGTTACAGAGCTCCTCCCACGAACCTCTGACTCGCTTCCTCTCAGCCAATGCCAGCAGCTGCTTCTGATTGGGTACCACAAAGCCAATCACGTATGACTCGTCACTGGAAAACAGGAAGAGGAGGGACTACAGTTATTTGTGATGGATGATATGACCAAATTTTCAACAACGATATAAAGAACGAAAATTTACCATTTTTAAGCAACTTTAAGTTATTAAAAAATTAATTAATTAATGAATTAATTAATAAGACAAAAAATGAATTGAATTGAATATACACTTATTCTTATTAATTTCACAAAAATTTTAATTTTTCAGTTTTTCCAATTGTTTGAAATTACACATTTATTTATAATTGATTTTATTTGTTTTTCATTTTTTCAAATGTTTGACAAATTATTTTAGAATAATATATTACTTAGATTTTAATATTATTTAATTATTAATGTAAATATGAGTTCATACAGTATATAAAATATTTTTAAACAATTAATTTTTTACAACTGCTGTTTTTTTATTCTATATTTTTTTTTAAATAGCAATGTATTTTATTAAAACGTTTTTTTCAGATGTTAGTATAAATTCTTCATAATCTTATGAAAATTATATTTCTAAATGTCAAAAAATATATCAATGTCCAAAATTTAATCATAGGTCATAAGACCATGGCAGAAAATTTGTGTACATTTTTTTCCACTCTAATTAAAGCACTGCGCAGTTATGATGTATAGAAGTTGGTTGGGCAAACAGATTTATTGACCATGCTATATAAATATAAGCAGCTGTTGACAACCGACCAAAATGCTTTCTGTGATATAGAATAAAGCGCTTTAGATGTCAGAGTAAATTTGAGTAACATTGTGTATGAAATATAAAAGGGTTTTTAACAACCAGTTATGTTATTTGTTAGTGCTGTAAGAAACGTTGAGGGTTGTGTTGTTAGTGCGGTACAGGTTTGTGTCAGCACCTGTTGGCATAAGCGCAGATGTTGTCCACAAGCGGGCAGTTTTTCAAAGCGGCCTCTATTTTCCCCAGAGACACGTATTCTCCCGCTTGAAGCTTCACCAGGTCTTTCTTGCGGTCTTACATGCAAACACACACACATATGCAAATATTAGACATATTTCATCAGATGTGTACGTGAGCTTGTGCTACAGGAAGTTTCTCTTTCTCTCCCTTTTGGATTGTATCCTGCTTTCTTAAAGTTCTTATCGCTGCCCTTACGGGAATAAGTTGACAGCAAGATGTGTCACTTACGGGAAGCATAGGACTAATGTGTTTTATCATAAAGGAGAGGGGACTTCCATTCGCTCACTCCCGCCAAAACGTGCTGTCTTTACGATGTTCTGGCTAATCTCTCTCACCGATAATCTTAAGACAGCCGTCTCCATGGAACTCGCCGATGTCTCCGGTGCAGAACCACCGCTGGCCTTTCTTATCCAAGAAGAAGTCCTCACTGCTCTTCTGTTTGTTCTTGTAGTAACCCATGGTTATGTTGGGCCCGCCGACCAGAATCTCCCCTCGTGGACAGGGGCGGTCTGTGCTGCGATACCCACCTGCATAAACACAGACTGGATTAGGACACAAAAAGAGAGGCGGTAGATGATTTCAACTGTGTTAAGTGCAACAATAGGGTTCCAGAAACTCAGAGGTTATTAAGCCATAAGCTAGGGTTATTTTCGTCTTGTATAGTCAAACCTTTGACATTACGACATATGATTTGGTTCACATTGCAGCTTCTGGCCAAGACAGGAGGATACCATCTGATTGACATGGAAAGGGACAAATCACAGTTTCTGGGCGGTTTCCAAAAAACAAAAGATGTGACTGAAACACTTAAAATGAGCAAAAAATGTATATAGAGTTCTGTCAGACGAATATGCTTAATTGCATTGAATATGCACTTGTAGTGTACTTCAAATCTTGAAAGAATATAGTATACAGAACATATATATATTAATATAAAATTACAACCTGTAATCATTACAGCTGTTTTATTATAGACCTATTTAAATACATGATGTACCAGGTTAAATACCTAATTCAATATGTAATAACATATAGGATACAATTAACATATAATAATAATATTTTAAAAAAAGTTAAGATTATAACATATGAAATACAATTCTTTATATTATATTTTAATATTCCATTGAAGGATCCTTAGATCCTCACATGCAATTTATGTTGTGTTTTTATCTTTCTTTTTTAATTAATTTATAATAACTTATTTACATAATCACTAGTCATTCATAGGATTTATTATTTGAGCATTTTTATCATTTGATTAATTTTTATAATTTATCATTAGATTCTATTAAGTATTTTTTATTGTTTTTCCCTGCTTATGTATTTTCATTGTTTCGGCCTCATGTTTTGTCTGTATGAACAGAGATACAGTAGATAAGGGGACATGTTTATGAATGCCCAAGGTTTATGGGACGTTGCTGTGAAGCCTGATCAGATGTACTAATATTGTTCCATAAACTCTATTACTTTTTACCATCGTCACTTTTCTCGGTCGATGTCTTGACTGACATAAGACTAGTTGTCCTGGGACTCGACTAACTGATATTTTCTGATGGGATCTGGCACCTGGGGCTGGATCCTAAATATGATCTGGTGTCTCCACACCCAATCGATCACTTTAAATGTTTGTCAGTGCAGTACACTTTATGAATATATTTAAAAATATAATGTAATTACATAGAAATATGTATTTAAGTCCTACTTCAGCAAAAAGCATCATATATACTGTACATTTCAACTATATTGCATTTTTATAATACAATATTATTGCATTGATTTAGATTCTGAAACACGTGGCCTCTCATTCTAACGGTTTTATAATAATATCAATATATAATGTTTGGGCATAGAGCTGTGGGCAATAATTGAATGCGTTTTCAAAGAGACGTTTAGTTACTGTGTCTCATGAACAGAACAAAGCTGATCTCTCCAGAAATAGCTGCCCAAAGTGTCTACCTTACAAGGACGCAAGCGACCTTTAATGCTTTTTTTCCACTACCTTCTCTCTTGTTCTGCTGATCTTTCTCTCCAGACATATCGCCTGATGAATAGGTAAACGTCCATGACAGTGTTTTTATAAGAGCAGATATATGTGTGTATCACATTCACCCTCTATCCAGTCCTTCAGCTGAATTTCACAGCAAACCAGCGGAGCTCCAACTCGTCCTGTACTGTAATCCCAAACTACACACACACACACACACAGACAATAAGTATATCTATTGGCTATAAGAACAGTTATGTAATTATTTCCATTGCAAAAAAAAAGAAAAAGAAAAAAAGTCATATTTCTGGAGTCACCATCTGTTTGGACTGTTCCACCACTGATTTCTCTGAGAACCCAAACCTTAGTCATTTTACAAGGCAACTGTCCTCCACTAATGTTCATGTTAATGTTTCTTCTGTGGCTACTGATGATCAGGGCATTGAGTTAGTGACCTAGTTTCTCGTGGCTGGACATTTAATATAATCTTCTCATTAACACTCATGTCTACATATTAAAGCAGCCATATCATGATTGGTTTGGACTCACAGCTTTTTCTTTGCACCAAATACTTCTGCTCACTTGTGTTGCAAAATGTGAGCTTTATATGAGCGAGGGTGTATAGGAGTGTATTTTTCAGGTGTATGCATTTTAATATCCATGATCTGTTCTGTTTATTTACTGTTCATAAATGCACCAAAAGCACATTTTTTGTGGCAACAAACTTTTATGAAGCAACAAAAAAATAACAAAATAGACTAATGTCTATATATGAAATAATTACCATTTTGATTCGTAATACTAATCAGATATTAAGTTTTAATATGGTAGAAAATGTACAAAAAAATCTTAATTTAACATTATCTTCATAATCTTAGTGATGTTTGGCATAAAAAGACAAATTTATCATTTTGACCTATACAATATATTTTTGGCTAGGTCTGCAAATCTATCCTTGCTACTTAAGAGGTCTCAATTTTCAGCATCATCGCTCAAGAAACATCTGTGATTATTATTATTTTGGGGGAAACGGTGATACTTTTTCAAAGACGCCTTGATGAACAGAAAATTATAAGATTATGAATGTTTTTACTTTTGATCAGTTTAATGCAGCAACAAAAATATAAATTTCTTCTTACTGACCCCAAACTTTCGGATGCTTAGATAATGAATGTGTGTATAATGAATCTCACGCTGGCTGATAGTCCCAGCGCCGCAGGTCTCCGTAAGGCCGTAGCCTTGACCTACAGGACAGCAGAAGCAGATGTTCATGAACCGCTGGGTTGCCGCAGACAGAGGTGCTCCGCCTGATAACAACACCCGCAAACGGCCACCTAACAAAGCCCGGACCTTCCGGAAGATCAGTCTAGGGACAGAAGGAGAATCTTTTGGAGTCGATAAAAGAGCAATTCTATTCCAGAATAATTCAATAATAATTAAATGACCCGTTCCTAGAATGTCCTCTTTAATTCTAGTAGCACAAAGAAGATTAATTCATTTTGGCAGGGTGTTTTTTTGTATATTTCAATGAACCAGTTCAAATATTTGAGCGAGAATAGGGAAATAAATATTTAGCTACATACAGTACAGGACTGATTATTGTTGATTCAATTATACAAAGTACATGTTTTCTTTACATTAGGCTTACATAAATCCATGTGTTAGAGTTTGAAACAATCCGAGTTTGAGCCGCTTGTAATTGGCAAACAAAGTGTGTGTGTGTGTGTGTGTGAGAGATGCACCTGTCACACAGTGGTGTGCTGTATCCCATCGCAAGCTGCTCCATCTTATAGTTGTAAGCCAACAGAAAGAGATTCCTCTGAAAAACACTCATTTCCTCCACTTTCAGCATCACATTCTTGTAGATCCGATCCATTATCTCCTACAAACAGAGACCGAGAGAAATGATGTGCATATAAAAGAGCCAGACAAAACTGATGACATCACTAAAGCATGAGTGGGGTTTTATTTGTCTCTTTGACATGGCATGAACGTTTTTGTTTCTAGACAAATGGATTTCTTTTCAAAACATTAAAACTGCATTTCACACACACAACGACTGGTATGAACCTGGACTGACAACCAGGTTTACATTTCTGAATTAAAATCCCTAGTTTTCTGACATTGTGGAGAAACAATACAGTGTATTATTCTTAAAATAGTTAAGAAATTAAAAAAAATGTGATAAATTCATTCTTAAATTAACACCCACCCACACATAACTTACTATATA
>JAUMHG010000059.1:17705575-17717958 GCA_032359395.1 Enteromius anoplus
TATATATATAAATATAAATACATACACACGTACACACACACACACACACACACACATGCACACTATTATTACTATTACTTTTATTATTATTATTACTACTACTAGGGATTTTTTTTAACAATATTACTTTTTATATTTACTTTTTATCTCTTGTAGTGTTCTGCTGTCTGTCACTGACACATTGTGCACTAGATAAATAATCTTAAATCTTAACTCCCTCGACACATTTTAAGCACATACCAACATTTATAGTCCTTTATATACTGTATATCACATCTGTATAGTATTCAGGAAATTTACAAGGATATTGCTATTTTTAAGATTATCCAGATTGTTACAAACAATAATATTAAAGGTTCAGACATCGAAGCAAAAAAAGTTGTAAATTTGTGCCTTATTAAATTGTGCATTTGAGCAGAGAAGTCAAGCGGATTATTCAAACAGTGTGGAGCCAGGATAATGATAAATAAAATAAAGCACTCTCTTGAATAACGTTAGAACAAAATCAACATAGCAAGCAGAAACAAACAGCAGTGGTCTGGGATTATGCATCAAGCCCTTCTCATGTGGCACAACAGCAGCACATGTTCGGCAGCTTTAGTTGAGTAACAGCAGTGTCACAGCAGAACATGGCCACTTTAAGAGCTGCTCCAGCGCCGGACAATAGGATTACTATCAGCACTGAGAGATCATTCACATGCTGCAGGTCAGTTTGTTATAGACCGGCTGACTTAAAGGGTCATAACATGGAAAACAAGATTTTCTCTGCCTTTTTGAGTTTAATGAATTGAAAAACTCCCATACTAATCCACTAGTTCACCCAAAAATCTAAATGATCCTGTCTTTTACTCACCTTTGAAGCATCCCAGGCGTATGTGATTTTCTTCTTTCAGATGATTCCAAATGGGGATATAATAGGAGCATGTTATTTCATGTCTCCGGACGTGTAAAGGCTAGCACCCATTTAAACACATTCAAAGGCTTGGAGGAGGACAGTTTTAATTATAACTCTGATTTGTCACATACATCTAGGATGCTTCAAAGCGGAGTAAAAGACAGGATCATTTTCATCTTGGGGTGAACTATCCCTTTAAAACTAAACTGCAAAATCACACCCTAGGCCCAAATTTTCAATAATTTTATTATGATTTGACCAATATTTAAATATGTTGGGCAATATTTGAATATATGTGTCTTATAATTTGTCTTATATTTTAATATATGTTTGTTATGACTTGTTTGATATTAAACACAAAGGTTTCAGATATTTTAACTTTCTTATGCTCACCAATGTTGCATTTATTTGGATGACTTAAATTCAACAAGGATGATTTCTGAAGGATCACATGACACTGAAAAATTCAAGTTTAGATCACAATAATAAATAATATAAAAAAAAGATTGAATTGTTTTTATTGTAATTTCAATCAAATAAATGTAGCCCCGGTGAGCAGAAGAACCATTCGCATGGTACTTTTTTTCAAGCAAGCTATCAAGGACTGCAAAAATGAGAACTAAACTATGACTTTGGTAAAGCTTTAACTAACAATATAAGTGGACGTCAGGGGAAAAGAAATGACAAAAGTGCTGCTCCTTTAACACACCTGAGAGAGTTTTAATGGGCAAACAGGGACTTACAGATGATACGCACCTTCTTGAAGACTCTTCCATCCTCCTGAGTTTCGTCTTCCTCGCTCAGCAGATCTCTGGTTCCCAGGCAGTCGAAGTGAGGAAAGCGGCATACTGATGATTCAAACACCCGATCGAGTGTGCTCACCCCGGGCTGTAAGCATGTGGCAAGCGTCCTCAGCGCTTCGACGTCCCGGTACGGTCCTGAAGGATGTCCGCTCACAGAACGGGCCTTCACCCTCCGTGAGCATTCGGAGAACGACTGGGAGTCAGACGATCTCAGCAACAGGTACGGCAGGTAAGAGATGAGAGAGTACAACCAAACCAGCAGCCTGAATATGACGAACACCACTGGACTCACATCCTGCTTCAGCCTCATTCTGACTCATGCGAAGAGAGAGGGGATGATAAACAATGTCCCTTTCTCCAAGCTCGTCCTGCAGCTTCCTCTCCGATGGGTCAGCGAAGCCTCTTGTTTCTAAACAAGAACTGCAAGAAGTCAATCTTCCATACTTACAGCATCAGTACTAGTAATGTGGACACAATGTGGACCCCTTTGACCCTGTTTACCTCAACAAAGAAACCTGGGGCCGTGAGAGGATAGACGGATTATAAAGTGGTACAAATAGCAGTGTGTTTCAGAATAAATCCAAAAGTGGGTGAAAGGTGACATCAAACTAAGCATGTGCATGAGTGCCAGTGAGGGTTTTATCATTTACTGAAAATAAAACCATAAAACATTTCCCTATTTAGACAGAAATAAAATAACCATACATAGTTTTAATTTTAGCCAAAAATCATCATTATTATTATATTTGACCATATTTACTATAACACTTAATATTAAGAACCAATTCTCATATAGGCCTACTTCTGTTATTTTAGTTAAAATAAAGTATACTCTGTTTTTCAGTGAAGATTTTATAGTACTAAATGATATTTATGGCCCTCAAGACCCAAATTTATGAGTCAGTGGTTAAGCTGAACAATCAAAGTAAAAACAACTTTCAGGGTTCAGGTTAGAGCTGTCCGTGGTCCTGAAGACATCTAGGTCCCTAAATTAATCATTTTAATAATATGAATGACATGTTTGAATGCGGGCAGGTGGATCATCTGTAAAAGGATAAAAGGGCTATTTTTGCCCATATTGTGACATCACAGGCACAGCCAAATATCCAAAGCATTTTATAGTTACAGTACGGCCATGACTACAAGCACTTTCGCATTAGAAATAGAAATTTAAAGGTGCTTTACCTTACTTTTTAATTCTGTAAGTGACTAAAGTGATATGACAATACACTTTCAGAATTCCTGGCAAAGATGCAATAAGATATTTAACTTATATGATCATGAAAGGTGACTGTGTGTGACATCATTGTCAAGGCAGTAGACTAAAACAACACAGAAACAATGAGCACCACAGTCAAAGGATCGCCAGGGTTTGGAGATTCGCAGTAGATGAAATATTCAGAAATCATTTCAGAGATATCGTGCATACATTCACACACAACGTCTACTGAAATAGACCTGCAGAAGCTATTCCTGCAGATGTCATTTATTATTCACACTCATCAGTGTCTGTGAGGCCAAGGAAGTTCGTCTTTTCAAACCACGAATATCCCTCTCATACATTCTCAAGGAACTCATGAAAATGCATGAAAACCCAAGATCCTCCTCTTTGCTCGGTTACCCAGAACGTAAAGTTTAAAAATGAAATCTTTTTTTATTTTTTATTATTTACTCACCTACATGTCAACCATGGCTCATTTTATTATCATTATTTTCTAAACTTTTGATTTCCATGCAATGAAAGTCCTGTATACAATAGTCAATGCAGTTTTTGCAAGAAAAGACTATGATTTAAGCTGTTAATCACTTATAAGTCTGGAATCTCACTTCCAGTTAAAAAAAAAAGTGTCTCTACACTTTCCTTGTTTAAGACCTACTTAAGACCTACTTTTTATTTCCACAGAAAAAAAAGGAAAATAAGTAAATGAAGGCGAGTAAACAATGACAAAATCTTGATGCCCTGGACCAATTTTCAGCCCTTTCTCAGTCTTGTTCTTTTCTCGTACATCACCCCACTCGTCTTCTTCCAAGCACTGAGTAAGTCACAGCTATCTTATCAGTGGATAAAAACGCATTCTTATTCAACCTCAAGTCTGAATGCTCTTAACTAACATAACGCAGCATTGCACAACAACATAAGCTGAACAGCGTGGGTCTGAAACAACGTGTTAGGTATTTATGATGATAAATCTGAAATCACTGCCATTCATTAGGGGGGGAATGTGGAGAGAGGCGAGATTTGCTTCCTCTTTCCAATGAAAGAATCTTTGTTTGACACCACCTAAACTCATATAGGACAGAAAAAGGGAGAACGAAGAGAGGGAGTGTTGCCATTATGTCATGTTCTGTAAGTAACACTGCGCATGTGTCTGCTTGACTGTGGGTCTTTGTGCCCTATATGAGCATCTGTGCCTGCAGTCAGTGTCTTACAGTAAGATGGTGAAGATATTTTATTTTGCCTGAATAAAATAAAGCCCAATCCTGTCAGAACACATTTGTTAAATATGTTGATTTTTTTGCATTATTGTAATGAGAAGTAAACATTGAATTACAATGAAAGATGGATAGAAACAATGAATTTAAATTCTTAAATGAATTTCTCATGCAAAAATAAATCTAGGCTGAAAATGTACTCACCCTCAGGTCATCCAAGACACAGATGAGTTTGTTTCTTCAACAGATTTGGGGAAATGTAAGTCAAGTCAAGTCACTTTTATTTATATAGCCCTTTTAACAATACAGATTGTAGCAAAGCACTGAACATTATCAAATAGAAGAACAGAGTGAAGGTAATGTATAATGACGAGAATTAAACTATTTATTTATCAAATGCAGAGACGGTCTCTGTAGTCAAGACGACGGTAATCACTGGAAATCAGGTGCATTACATCACGTGTTCACCCATGGATGCTCTGCAGTGAATGGGTGCTGCTGTCAGAATGAGAGTACAAACAGCTGATAAAAACATCACAATAATCCGCAAGTAATCCAAATCACTCTAATCCATCATCCAAAAGCTGCTTTTTTGTAAGAAACAAATCCATTATTATGACAATTTTATCTTTAGCTAAATATATCTCCAATGAGATACCTGGTCTGGATCAGGAAAGAAAAATGCACAAATTAAGCACGGTTTATGGACATATATTTTTTACTATAAGTGATGGTTTAAAGTTAAAATGCCTTAAAAAAAAAAGGATGGATTTGTTTCTTACAAACATACAGTTTTTCGTCAGAATTCACTGGAGAGGATCCATTGGTGCGTTTTTCTCCACTGATAAGACAGCTGTGACATACTCAGTGATTGGAAAAAGACGAGAGGATCCATTGGTGAGTAAGTAATGTAATGCTACATTTCTTCAAACAAGCTCCATGTCCTGAATGGCCCAATATATATTTAACAACACATTTTGTTCCTTTATGTAAATAAAATGAAATGTCATTCTTTATGCACAATATTTTGGGTTAAAATACGAGCAATATTTCATGTCATTCACTCATCATGCAAAACCCTAGTTTATGCCATTACACAAACACAAAACACAATCATAAATTGAGCGACTGAGAACTGACTGACATGGTTGCTATAGCAACGGTTCATTCATTAAAACATTAGAGCTGGAAGTGTCAGCAAACCATCTCATAGGCTGGGAGGACGTGCATGCTGAGAGAGAGAAGGAGAGAACAAACTTGCAGAAAAGGATTGGCCCAAACACCATTTCATGGATTCAAACACTGAAACAAAACATGTGAACGCAGTAAAGCTTAGTTAGCCCCTGTCAATACAAAGGCAAAATAATGATGTAAGCTTGCTGTTTACAGACACTAAATACCTGCCACAGCTCGATCTCATGACCTCTTCTTCTCCCACCCAGAAGACCAACAGAACACATCCTGCACAAAAGCGCCTCTGTGTGCCATTCCTAATCATAATTTGATTTCTTATTACCGCAGTATCCCAGACTCCCTCACATTCACCAAGGAATGGGTGGTTAGACGCCTTTCTCAAGATACTCCCTCTTTAGGACATTACAGAGATCATCATTTTGTTTAGTAAAACTTTAAAAGCAATCTACAAATATCATGGAAGCATGGTCTAATAGATTGTCTCGCCTCAAAAATGACAGACAGAATTCCATTTAAACATCGTTCTCTTTAAAAGTCATTAAAAAAACAGTCACCAACCTCAGTTCGTTCCAGACTTCTTTCTCCTCTTCTTCTTTGACGTTTTATGGCGGTTGGAGTACTTTTAAACGCGGCGCACCTGCTCACCTGCGCAGTGACGCTGACTGAACACCGTAAACGCTGACACACGGCGCGCGCACCCGGAGCGGGTTTGTAGCGGTTCGTCGCGCGCTCTCGTGGGTGTGGAGCGCGAGCTGTGATTGGACTCTCCGCGGTGGCGCGTGCCGGGGTCCGATGCGTGATGTCACAGGGCCCGTGGCTCGGGGTCACTCCCGGTCGGTTTGTAGTGGCGCTCCATATGCAAGATTATGACGCCACAGTGAGGTTTCAGTTCTCAAAGACACTTTTAACTTGCATAATTACAAGAAGTTGTATGGATTTCATTTTGCGGCTTAGATGTGAAAGAACAAAAAGCGTGTTGATGTTTACCAACTCTGCAGTCTTACCTCTTAATTTCAGAACGAGGCTACAGATTAGTGTCCTGTGTGGTATAAGGCTCTGATGCCTGCTCCAAAGAATATTAGTATAGTCAATCAGAGGCTTTTTTCATTAACATTGTACACAAAGGAAGTCTTGAGTACTTTCTTTTCTTTTTTTTTAAAGTTAAACATCGAAAAGGAGGGAGGAGTGCAGTTAAGATGCGGTTCATCTTAATATTGCAATTTAAGGTGTAAAAAATACCTTCTAGAATAGTTTTAATGACGAACGTCAGTGACTTCTCAATTTATTGATTTTTTTATAGAGAAAATCTTACTGTAATGATAAACTGAATAATCAAACTACACTGTGTGTGTGTGTGTGTGTTTGTGTGTGTGTTAATAAAAACCACTCAAGGACAGGAAATGTTTAAAATAAATAAACTATATTCAATAAGGTCTGCTTGAGCTCTAACAGCTACATTATTTTTTTCTTCTTGGGACACAGTACACATCATGCCATGTTCTTCAAAACAAATCTCCTCCACCTTTGACTTTTTTATGCTACTTCCATAAAAATGAACAAAAACAAACAAAAATCTTCAATATTACTTTCTAGTAAATTATTACAGTATTTTGTATATATTTTAATGTCACATCATTTCGGACACTGTCAGTCATTATTAAAGAAATTTAACAGGCAGAAGAGAATGACTACAGATAGAAGTGCACAAAAACGAGGCAGGGAGCTAGACAGACAACATACAAAACTGTGAGGACAACAAGACAGCGATTCATAACATGGAAAGTAGTAACTCTTTTTCACATTTCTCTAGGCGGAAATTAAGATGTAACAAACTGTTTGTCAATAGGTTATCTTCCCCACTTCCGAATTCTGTTTAAAAAATATTTCTTTCTGTAATGAATTGGGTGAAAAAAAAAGCGAAATAAAAAACGAAAGATGGGATATAAATGTAAACTTTGACACCGATAACAGCTCATGCGTACAAACAGGTACTTCATGCATTAGAGGCACATGTACAACTTCACATTTACAGTAATGAACACAGTCCAGCCGCTGGTGGACATCAGAAATGCAACACCATCACCAGAAGACGTGAAGACGTGTGTTGGAAAAAGCCAAGATGGCCTTTTACTCAATGAGCATGCCCTTCACACGGTCAACAGACGAGACAGTCACAACTACAGTGTATTTCACTCGGTTATCATGAGTTAAATTCCTTAAATGTGAATAAATGAATAAATAAAAATTGCCTTTGGCCCAGAGCACAAAATACTGTTTAACAGAGACATATCACTTGTGAATCATTAGAAAAACTAAGATAGATACAGTAGATAGATAGATAGATGTGAGGATACAGCATATGCTGCATTAATTAACACTGCAAACTGAATTATCATACAACATACAGTGATTTCTTGCAACCCAAGTAAACCTACTGAGAATATCTAAACATCTTGGAAATAGTTATCAAAAACTATTACATCAATAACTACTGAGGTTCCTATCAATTTGAGTACACTTGGAAATAGAAAAATCCCCTACTGAAAATGTCACAAAGTCGTATTCCAAAAAGTTTTACAAAGCTTTTGACATTAACAGAGTCGTAAAAAGAGTAAACATCTGACGTTCAGGGCAATGGGTGATTTCTACAGATTCTCTAGACTCGATGCCGCAGAAAGGAAAGATCGGCGATGTCAAAAACTAAACATTAACTTTCAGGAAATCTTTAGGACTCTTCTTGTCATTCGTCAGATTTATTGCACTTCCTCTTTAAGCGTTAAGAAGAAAAAGCCTACATGCACTAAAGGAAAGCTGGAAGCAAGCGACGGGGTGGGGTAGGCACCAAGTATCACTGAAGGGTCTACTGTGATGCCGGTCGCTCAGGGTAGGTTTGATATTGCACACTTTGTCTCAATCAATTTGGTTTCTGTTGTACTCAGAGAAAACATAGACACACTAACATGTAACGCAATACAGACACGCTTACGAAATGTTATTATTAGTTAAATATTAAATAATCAATAAGTCTCTTAAGGCAATAATTGGGAACAAAACAGATTTGGGATTCTGTTAATCTAGGATTGACCCCGTCCTCAGGGTTTCAATTATCAAATATGAAAATCTCTGTTAAAGACACAAAACGTTTCCCCAAATTCTCTACTGATGTGTTTTCTGCCTAGTGATTAACAGTCTGTTAAAGCCAGTTTAGGTTTATGCTGATGTTGAGCATGTATAAAACAAGATTTCATGCTTTATCATTAGCACAACATCTACGCCAGAGAGCACTGAACTGTAAACAAAGGCATGGACATTGTTCAGTGTGAAAAATATGCGAGGAAAAGCATGAGAAAATGCAGATCAATGGTGCCCTTTTTTCCTTACCACAAGACATTCTTAAAAAGAAGACTTTCGGATCTGCTCTTAAATAAATTAAATGTCATTAAATAAAGAAACAGTTGACTCAAAAAATGAAAATTTACTGAATGTTTACTAAGGCTTTCCAATATCCTGATGAGTTTGCATTACATCACTCGGTCAACAATGCACCCTCTGCTGTGAATGGGTGCTGTCCAGTTTTCACCATCGCTTGACTGCTGGACTGGAGTGGTGTGGATTATTGTGATGTTTTTAGCAGCTGTTTGGACTCTCATTCTGACAGCACCCATTCACCGTTGCTGAGAAAACGATGGAATGCTACATTTCTCCACATCGGATGAAGAAAAAAGCTCATCTACATCTTGGATGGTCTAAGGGCGAGCATATTTTCAGGAAAATTTTCATTTCTTGCCGAACAATTCCTTTAAGTGCTGATCTCTCAACAAAATCTTCTTAAAGAGATCCGACATAGGCAGCCATCATTGTTGTCCCTTTTAGTAAGAAACACTGTAAACTTCAAATTCATGCATGTCTTCAGAGTCAAAGCATGCCGTTATAGATCTGCCGATATGTACTCCATCATGCATTTCCATTGACTAGACCGCAGACAACAGTCCAGCCCTGAAGTAAAGCAGGAGAACACAGTACACACACCACACAGCGTTACACAAACATCTACGGACCGGACGGATGACAGCTGACGACATAAAAACGCTCAGAATCCCCTTAACGTACATATACACACAATCCTGAGTGCTCTACGAGTAAACAACATTTTATTGTGAATCTTTCAGGGACCAATCAGCTTTCAGCTCCACACATAATGAGTGGACTAATTAGCTGACGAGTTAATAAAGAACTGAATTGTCCTAGATCAAGATGCCCCTGACAGGTTAACGCAATGCAAAGGGAAACTGTACAGTGACATTTTGCCCTCAGCATTTCGTTATGAGAACTTGAAAAATCATTGGATGCATTGAATGAAGGCGAACACACTTTAGTTTGTGCACCGTAGTAAAGTTGACACCCAAATCATTTGCTCTTCTAATAAACTTGTGTTAAGAGTTTCTCTGACGGTACACAGTCAGCCACTGCAAGCATCGACAGAGATGTCTTTAATTCCTAGCGTACTCTGAACACTGCTATGTTTTGCGCACATCCCAGTGGCTTGACCGGCAAGTGTTTTCCAGGGGGATTTTTTACATTGACACGTTTAAAAGAGGAGCTCCGTTGTCTCTAGGCAACGAAAGTGCAGCATGAATGTAACAACTGAAGATTTAAACCACTATAACTTCCAGTGTTCCGTTTCAGAATAAATGTAACAACTGAAGATTCAAATCATTATGATGTCCAGTGTTCCGTTGTTTTGAAGATCCCAGTAATTGTGATGTCATAAGATGTTTTGTTCGTTGGGTTAGAAGGCTTGTCGAGGTGTAGAATAGGTATTCATGTAAAAATAAATGTAACTGTATCTGGATTCGGTGTGACTTTTTCATTTTGGGTCAAGGTTAATAAAGGTTAATCTAGCGCAATATTGGAACTTTTCTAATAGATAACTTTCTGATGCCATCTTCTATTAATCTCCTGTCTGTGAGCTACTGCTGCTTTCTTCTAGCTTTACAGGGATATTTCACCCAAAAAAGAAAATTCTGTCATCATTTACTAACCCTCCAGTTGTTCCAAAAGTAATTAATTTCCTTCTTTTGTTGATATTGTGAACTATGTTGGGAAAAAAACATTTGCTGGTAGCTAAAGACCTCCATAGTACTGTATGGAAAACAACTGTTTGGTTGCCAACAATCATAAAATATACAGTACAGGTTTGGAGTAACTTGAGGGTGAATAAATGATGACAAATTTTATTTGGGTGAACTATCCCTTTAAGTTTAAATTTGCTGGGATCGTAATATGATGTATATTTATATACATGTTTTATCATCGTATAGCACAATTGTGTCTGATGTGTCTAAAAAAAAAAAAAGTAGACTATGAGATCAGTGGTAGATTTACGTACCCACAAGGCTGAAAAACTGGCCAATATTTCATATTTCATTATAATACAATTATTTGTAATATTAGTTTGTACTAGATATTTATATTTAGTATAATTATTAACCATAAATAGCATTAAAATGCAATTAAAATTATTTTTTTATTTTTTTCCAGGGAGGTGTTGGATTGCTTGGTGTTTCATGTTCATTATTAAATTGTCTTCATTTGACATATTCACGTACAATATTTTTGCAAAACAAATATTTGATTATTTAGCATTTCCTTCACGTTACCAATAACTTTAACATCAAGCAGGTGAAAAATTGGCAAAAAGGCTTGCTTGTGTATGAGGAACAATTTCAAAGTTACGTGCAGTCACACCAGACTGCATTCTTATTCATTCTTTGTTAAATAAGATGCTTATGTATAACATGACAACATATCCTCATGTGCATATTCAATGCGGGGTCTAATGTAATTTGACATGCTTAAAGTCTAAATCACGCAACTTTGTTACGGTCTTGCTCAAGAACTCTGCAGTCATTTTGCACGAGCAACAATCGTAAATGATTGTTTTATTACAGAATGATGCACGTGGCAAGCGAAGCTGCTGATCAGTGAAGCAGCACGATTGCTGGTGCATTTTCATTAGCATCTAAAATGCCGTCATTATAGCTCTAAACAGTTTTTTTTCTTTACTTGGATTTATTGTGCCCTTGAACCATAAAAAGAACTGTTACGTGCAGTGCGAAATAAAAGTGTTCAGTTCAACCTTTGACCTTGAGAGACGGCAATAAAGAAGTGTGACTATTTTTTAGCATCGCTCCCTCTTTATAGTACACCACGCTCATCTTTGCCCTCGTTTGCTACATGCTTTGCTTCCTAAACTCCTCATCTTTCATCTCTCTCCAGTGTCATTCATCTCTTTCACCTCATATTCTCTTCTAGGCCTCATCTAAGTCGAATAAATTGCATTAGTGCATTCAGCGATTCATAAGTGTTTCATAAGTGTGTGTGTGCAAACTTGTATTGATGTATGTAGTTGATCAAGCCTTGAAACCCCTTTAGATTTGTTTTGTATATATACGTGTTTAGAAGCCTTCGATGTGGCAGTAGGCCACAAGGCTGGAGAAGAGGATGTAGAGGAACCAGAGACCCAGAAAGAGAAGTGTAGTGAGCAGACGCGAGCTCCGAGGGCCGCCCAGCTCACCGCCGATAGACGGCCGGCGCCGGAACAGCAGCACAGCCATGCAGATGAAAGCAAAAATAGTGAAGAGGGTGACGGAGAAAGCCAGCGAGCCCGGCTCCACGTAAAAGCGCTTGCCCTGGACGGCCCAGTACACGGCTGCCACGGACCAGGCCACGCCAATGCCCAGAAACACATTGACGGCGTTGCTGCCCGTGACGTTTCCCACCGAGGCGTCTGCGTACTGATCCTGAGTAGCAGCGACTTTACTGGCGAATGTGTCTGACAGAGAAAAACAGGGAGCGATAATCAAAATCAGCCAATAACCTTTCTAAGAATTTCTAAATAGAATCAAATCAGATCTAGCATAAAAATTACATATATATAGTGAAAAACGAGCAACGGCATTAGACGAATTTCCTGTCTACCCATAATTCGTCAGTCGATTCGAACAAATAGAAACTGCGTGAAATGAACAAAACGTAAGCCTATTAGGGCTCTGAGA
>JAUMHG010000059.1:17731419-17756217 GCA_032359395.1 Enteromius anoplus
GAAATTTATTTACATAGACATTTACTGACACACACACACACCTCCACGACTCCAGGTGAGATGACGGACAGGATCAGGTAGAGCCAGATGTAGGCGAAGATACTCCAGAAGGCAGTGATGAAGAAGACTCTCAGATGTTTGATCTTCCTCACCTCGCCGTCAGGAATCACCCACACACAGATTCCAATGATCACAAACATATTAAAGGCAGCGCTGCCCACGATGGTGCCCGGACCCAGCTCACCGGACTCAAACCCATGACCACACACCTGAAATACACACACATACACACACATGACAAACTCACCCAATCACAACATATCTGATGCTTAATGTGGAGTGTGGGCCAATGAGATTTCACCATGGGCGGGGATATTCAGCATGACAACACAAATAGAAACCAAGCCACTGGCAATTATTGAAAGAGAAAGGAATTATTTCAGAACTGCAAACATAAAAGCTTTTAAATGATCAAAGCCAGAGTTATTATAATATTATATATCTTACATTGCTACATTTAAATTTAGTTGTTCGGCAGATGCTTTTATCCAAAATGAGGCCAATAGAAGAAATCAAAACAACTAAAGAACAATTATAAGTACTGTAAGTCCTGTCAAAATCTTGGTTAGTCTAATGCACAGGTTTTTGTTTATTTATAATAAATAAAAAGGAAACAAGTAGATGGAATAGAAAAACAGAGAGATATTAAAATAAATAAAGAAATATAAACAAAAACCGGTCAAAATAATAAAAGAATGTTACAGGACACTAATGTTACAGGGTCATTTTTTATAAATAAAGCGAAAACAATTATAGAATAGACAAAGAAAATGTGTAGAAGAAGAGTGTTAAAGGGGCATTTTTAAAATTAAATTATAAAAACTATTAGCAGCATAAAAAATAGAATAGAGTGCCAGTGTTTGAAAGTCAAGTTATTAATTACTATATATGTTACGCTAAGACATGGTCAGGACAACTGGGTAAGTGCAAATCACAGCAGGTTTATTAATCAGAAAGTGCTCATTAGTGCTCATAACCCAGCTTGTTACCTTGAGCTCAGCCGTCTTCTCTCTGGTGAGTTCAGCTTATATGCTGAATGCTTGATTGAACACAGGTGTCATCCATTAATAATTGGGTCACAGGAGTGTGAGAAGACGGCTGAACTAGGATCAGTGGGCTGTGACCGTGTGACAATATATTACTATATTTTGTAATGTATTATTTTTATTTGTTTAAATTTTATACTTGCACTTCACATTACTTTTTTGATTACACTTAGTTACAAATGCAAAATTTCTAACTAATTAAAGCTAATTAATTTTAATAAATTTGTATTTTATTATTATTAACTTTTAGTTTGAGTTATATTTTTTTAATTCAAGTTTGATTACTTTTTTAGTACTTTAAGTTAAGATTGTTTTAAACGCAGCATTTCTAATCTTCATTAAGGGATTTAGGTTTTTCATCTAATATTTGTATTTTATTACAGCATTTCAGATTTCTGCCAACAAAAAACATTTTTAATAGTTTTAGCTGACAATAACATGGAATATAACACATGAATAAAACTACCAAATCTTAAAAGATAAACAATGCTATAAAAAACGTTGTGAAGGCAAACAGTTATGATAAGTCGAGATGTTTCATTATTATACGTTGTTGTGATTAATTTATTAAATTATTATTCATCATGTTCTCTGGGAACGTTTCCTTAACTGCTTTTACTATCAGTCGGTTTAGGATTATTGCATTTTATTTATCGGAGAGTACCCCTGGTTTAAACCTAATACCAGACTAAAATGTAAAAAAAAAAAATTCTAATGCACGTTTATAAAAACAACTTAATTGCCCTAATCCTTGCTTAATATTAATTCTTATTATGTTCCATAATGTTAAAGTGACACCCAAATCTTGAGTTTTGGATGTTGTAAGTCTGATTTTGTTGTAGTTTTTGCAGCATTCAGTTTATGCGAACTCATCAGTGTTCAGATTGTGTTACTTTCTATTCAACATCAGATCAGTGGTTGTTGCAATAGCGTCCAGCGCTCCTGGAAGATATCTCACATTCACCGAACATCCTTGAAAACAAAGCAAACGTCCTTGGGTAAGATAAAATAGAAAGAGCGAAATAAAAAGCGCGCAGGTGTAGGTTATCAACGCGAGAGGCTCTATCACTGAGATCTCTCTCTGTATCAGAGCAGCGAGCCTTTGGGACGGGTCTGTGACAAACAGATAATTCACCCCGCGCCTGTCTTCCAGCTGGGCTCGCGATGAGATTTCACACTTCTGCCGCCAAAAATCCACCTTCGATTTAGACTGCAATATCTCAAAATGAATGATGCATTTTGTGATTACGTTGTTTAGATGCATAAGCCGTATAACAATAATCCCGCTGCGTGCGAGAAGCGCTGGGCCCTGACGGATGTCCTAACACATTCGATCTGGAGTGATGAACCACGTGGAGAGACAAATGTGAGGCAATAGAGCTCAGCTAGACGTGCTAAATGTTGGCCGAAGCAGCAGCGCACGTCTCCCGCTGGCAGACACACACAGATCTGAGACCGAGGATGTGTTGATTTCATGCGGTGGACGACGAGGAACGAACCAGGAGAGTTCTGTCTCATTAATAAACATGATCTGGACCCCCATTAGCAGGAGCTGTGGTCTGCCGTCTAGATCTTACACAGCATGCTTCATGCAAACTATCTCCATCCTGAAGAACCAAGAAGCTGTTTAATTCTTCAAAATAGTTTAACAAACACAATTTGTGGTTCTGTTTTTATGGCAACTGACACTTTAGGTGCCCTGGTAAAAGAAAATAACAACAAAAAGAGTGAAATCCCCTCCTAAAAGTAAACAAGTGAGCTGTGAGCAAGATGAATAACTGTACATTTTAAATCGCAAAACGTTCTCAAAGCTAAAAGGCAAAGCTAAAAGCTACAAAATGTATATTTTAATTACATGGGTCTATAAATTATGAATGGATCATGCTTCAATACAAACGGAATGATCAGACAAAGAACCTCTTAAATTATGAGTTGTATAGCTAAACCTCATGCTACGCTACTGAGGGTTTATCCATCTGCTGTGAATGTAGTTAGTGGTTATGCGGTTAATTGTCACAAATAGTTTCCTAACTAGTACACTTTCAAGTCTCACCCACCTCAATGACGGACAGCAGGATTTCAGGAGCGGATGATCCCAGAGCCATCAGGGTCAAATTGGACACGGTTTCGTTCCAGATTCTGACAGTAGCCACTGACGTTTCTCCGTTTGGCATGGTGATGGTCACCTCTTTCTCCTGAGGAGTCAGAGAGGAACATAATAAGGATGCAGTCAGCTAGTAATCGCTGCTAAGTAAAGGTTTTAGTCGCAGGTCCGTGCAATTAGATTTGACTTTTAGATTTTGTGAACTTTAGGCTTACAATCAGTGTTTGTACATAAGTGTCATTCATCTCTCATTTCCTCTGGTTTTAGGGATTACTCACGAGTAAGGTTAGGTTTAGGTGCGGAGATATGGTCAAGACTACATTGTTGGATTAAAATATTGTTCCAGGGTCAACAAAATAAGACTTCTTTTAAAAACATGCAAAATGCAAAAAATTTGCATTTAGAGGCGCATTTAAAGCTTCATATCTCTGCAATAGAACAATACAGGCCCTTACATTTTAATGTAATAAAAGAAATGTTTTTTAACGATTAAAGTCTTTTAAAATTCTTAAAGGAATCCTCCAGATAAAGATTTTTGGCAGCTTTTTTGTTTTGATAGAGGGAAATAAGATTCGTTTCTAGTTTCAATATTATTTATTCTTGAAACATTTGTTTTTAAAATGAACTAAATAAATCAGCTGCATGCAAAGTGATCAATATTTAGCTGTTGGCCACTGAAATTGTGCACAATTTTACAAGCCACACTGAGATCCCAATAACTTCGGGATTCAACCGTTAGGACCTTAAAAACACGCAGTATATTCCAAAAGAAATGTTTGTTAAGAACCAGAATGTAAATTTCTTGAGTTACAGGCTTCCAAATATTAATTTTTTTTTTATTTTTGGATGCAGTTGTTCTATGCAACTTGTTTTGAGAGAGTGAAAGAAGTCACATTTCTTGTTTCAACATTATTTACTTCATTCCTCTCTAAAAAAAAAATGCATCAACTGTTTGCAAAGTGCTCTGTTTTTTGACTACTGAAAATGTGTAAAATTTTAATCTTAGCCACATTGAGATCCCTGTATGTCTGGAACTGAACCATACAGTTTATAGCCTTAAGCAAGAAGATGGCAAAAAACAAGTGTGCTAGCAACTAGTACTGTAAATGCACAGATATTGCGATATCATTAAAACTAGGCTGCTAAAGTGAACATATTTTACTATATGTTTACTACATTACATATAATGAAAACTCTCATTTTGTCACAACTATCACAAATTACAGGCTTACTCAGTGCATATTCATCCACGGCAATTCACCAGAAAAATATTAACTAGCACATAAAGTTTAAGCCAGGGATGTTTCTGAAATTTGGTTGATTTGATGGCGATTTGTTCAAACGATTGATTGCTAATGGTTGGTTGAGGCTTATCACTAGTCCTAAAGCAGTCATTTTATGGCAGAAGGCTGCAATTGCTCCTTCTGTGCACTGTGGTAAAGTCCTTTTTGTTTTCCAGCCTAGAAATGAGATGCCAAACTGTAGAGACAAGCATACTCACTCTCCACAACTCAATAATGCTCCTGAAGCGCCGCTTTGCTGTCAGGGCTCGTAATTCTGGCATTGTGTTTTTATTGTTAAGACTTTCTTTGCACCTAGAGCCAGTCAGACTGTCACGGTTCAGTTGTTTCTTTGAAGACAGAAGAGTTCAAGTCAAGTTTTTCAGTCTGGAGGCTTTAAAGTGTGTGTGACCCAGAGCTGGAAATGCTTTTCCTTTAATCATTTGCAACTCACATATTAGAAACAATGTCTGCTGCTCGCAATGATGCAACTAAAGTGATCTGTGCACGGATAGATGAGATGACTCAGGGCAAGAAACGACACAGACTACTGATGCTGGATCCTTTTATTTTCTTTATGACTCAGAGTTGCAGTGTGCATCGTCAGTGCTGATATGCACCAATTCCGATCTTGTTTAATGGATACAGACAGCAAAAACTGCTATGGCGGTAAGTTTTGGCATGCAAGAGTAGTGCTTGTTGTTTGTCATTACTCCGATCATGAATGCAGACACGGGGTTATGTTTACGAGGCACGATGTGATGTGTAAAAAGACAGTACTCCACTGGATGCACCACAAGTCACGTTTGTAATGTGTTTTACTGTTGTGATGTCATAGTGCTGGGACGCCGCATCACGTTTCAAATCTTGTACAAATCGACACGTTTCAGGAGGCGAAACAAAAATGTACACTATGTGGAAAGTAATGTGTTTTTTGCACCTTAAACCACTTAAACACATTGCATTACACCATATATTTTTAAAACCTCATACGACCCCATTAACATAATAAACAGTTAAGAGACGTTTCCAACTATTAACTATGTGCAAAAGTCATGGCAGTGCGCAGCCGCAGCTGCTGAAAGGTCATAACAGTTCTTTCTGTCCTTCCTTTTCTAACATCTCCAGACTATTTTTGCTTGTCTCTGGTGCCATTTTCACACTCGAATTTGCCACAACCCTGCAGATGCGTCCTCATGTTTTGACAAGGGTGTATGAGGCTTGTTTCTAGGGGACGCTTTGGTTAATGAGGTAGACTCAAAGCTGTTGCCTTTGATTTAGCAAAGAACGAAAGGCTGATTTTGACTGCATGCAGAGAGAAAGAGAGCCACTGGCTCCTTTACAAAAGATCCATGTTGGCAAACACTTGGTGCTAAAAATCCTTTATCTAATTAGATGTTTGTAATTCTCTGGTTGTGCTATATTTTCACCAAATCTTGCATCTGCCAGTTAGCACAGTTTTTCTTTTTATTTTTGAAACCTCAGGTTCTGGTCATAGGTCTCATTGATCTGATATTATGCACCTCAGTTTCTGACCGGATCATTTGTTCACTCAAAATTTGAAGTGCATAAGCTCAGATCGATGAGGGCTAAAATCTATAAGTTACAAAAAGAAATGCAAAACCTGTGCTTCGTCAAAAAAAAACAAAAAAAAACAGCTGATGAAAAGACTGAATTCAAGGTTAACAAGAAATTCCTATATACAGTAAAATTCTATATAATATAGAATACATTTTTGACTTGAAACACCACAAGTGTAACAAGGTGAGAACAATCATATGTTATCTAGTTTATATTCATGTTATTTAAAATCTTCTATAGTTTTTATTCATATTTTGAATGCTTTATTTATTTCCACTTTTTATATATTAGCTAAAGTTTTAGTAATTCTGTTGTGCAATTGAGGCTTTTTGATGCTTATTTGCATTAGTTTTTTATATTGTTTAATATGCATGCATAGTTAGTTTAGCTTTAACTATTTTAGTACTACTTTTTAATTTTTTTTTATTTCTGTTAATGTTTTGACTACATTTTTATTTTAATACACACACAAAAATAGCTCAATGCATAATTAATGTGTCAACCTTTTTCAAAGGTTTTTTTGTATATTTCCCCTGGGTTTGTGATTATCTACTAAAAAATTTTAAATGTGACTTTATGTATTCATTCAGATGCTCCTAAAACCCAATGTAAAGTTTATTATATGATATAAATGTACTTTGTATACATAATAGTCATGGCCTAATGGATAGGGAGTTGGACTTGTAACCCAAAGGTTGTGGGTTCGAGTCCCAGGTCCGGCAGGGATTGTGGGTGGGGTTAGTGAGGAATCAGCTCTCTCCACCTTCAATACCATGACTGAGGTGAGACCCTTGAGCAAAGCACCATTCCCCCAGCTGCTCACCTGTAAGTCGCTTTGGATAAAAGCGTCTGCTAAATGAATAAATGTAAATATATGTTTATTTCAGATTTTGTTAACAATGAAAAACTGGAAAGGAAATGTTTGTGACAGTTACATGATGGTGCAGCATTTCTCATTTAGTTTCTACTGTTATCCATATTTATTAATACAAGTTTTTTGAAGGTTGATATGAAAGTTGCTATTTACTTTCTGGCTGAGAAAAGGCTTAGAATAATGACAAAATAAAATAACTAAAGGAAAACTAGGTTCTTTTCTAAAAGCGTTTTGGCTAATTTTCCTCCGTCGACAGGTTTATGGCGCATGAGTCAGCGAAGGTGATAAGAGTAGGCGATCTATCCCTGACAAGTGTTGACGAGTCAGTCGTTTAAGCAGAAAGAATGAAAAAACATCAAGCACACTGCAAGCATTTGCATCCCATTAAACATTCAGAGGCTGCAGAAACAGTCACGATTGTTTTTATTTTAATAACAGCAATTACTAGCTAAATTAAGCTCTGCTGAAGGTTACGCTTTTAAAGAAAGCGTTCACCCAAAACTGAAAACCATGTCATTGTTAGCTCACCCTCATTTCGCTCCAAACAAGCATGTCAATTGCAAAACTTTTCATGAATCTTCATTTAGCTTTTTGTCATAGAAAAAGACAGGGCTGTCAAGCTCAGAAAACATTAAATAAACGCTAAAATAAAATTGCATTTTATCCAATCATGCATTCCCAAGAATTTAGACCCATGACATGAAAACGGTCTACTTTTACATAAGAACCATGTTCATATTCATGTTAATATTCTTTATTTTGGATGAATATTCTATACAAAAAAGATCATGTCCAATGGTATTAGTGCTAGTCAATTAACTTGTCTTTCTGCCTCATAAACCCACCATTCTTGTAGTCGAGAACTCCACTCTCAGAAAAAAGGGACAAAAGCTGTGACCGGGTTCCTATCCTTTCACAAATGAGAATCTGGGTGATATGAATATGATATGAACAAAACTATTACCACAGTAATATGAGGAAGGAAATGTTTTGAAATGTCTCAGACCTTGAGAATGAATGTAAACATAACTCCAAAAAAGGAAACCGAATTCATTTCAATATTAAATAATACATTTAGAGGCCTTTGTTAAAACAGGCTATGGTTTTAACAAACAAAACCAGATAGCTAAAACAGGTTCACTGTCTTATACAGATTTCAAAGAGAGTACACAGACATAAAAACAACAACAAAACAAACATATAAATACGACTGAAAGTTAGGTACAGAAGATTAAATCAAATTGAATCAATCATAAAATTACACTGCAAAGTTTTCTTTTTATGAATAAAATTGATATGAATATTTATGAAAGTTCTTCAGTCAAGATCACTGACTGATTTTCTTTTTCCTTTGTTCATTTTATTACATTTTATAACACAGTTTGCAATTTAGTAACGCAGCAGGAATATTAGGCTGCTGTCACTTTAAGACCTAATGCACAAATCCAATATACTGTTACACGTGTACTGTCATTCAAAACTGACCGTCTTTAATAGGATATTTGACAATTTTTGTGAGTATTTCTAAATCCAAGAGCAAGACAACCCTCAAGATATCTAAATTCATGGGTAGAATTAGGTTTTGGGGTAGATGAAAAAAAATGCGAAAACAGCGTATCATATGCGCGGCAACAAATTTCATAACATATGCAAACTAAAACTGCATATTATATGGATATTTAATATATTTTGTGTTTAGCATTTTCCTTCCATTAAAAAGATGAAACACAAAAAAATTAGAAGACATAATATTTATTGCTTCCAAGTGCATTTTCTGCATCGCAAATATGATTGAAAAGTTTGCAGTTTTGCAGTAAACAAGTAAACAAAACAGTTGCAATCAGCAATAAAATAAACACTGTTCCATAAACTAAAGTGCATTGCATGTAAACAATGTAAACAAAAAATCTGTGGTCCATTCATGATCTATGATCTATATCGGGTGATGGGCGCCATGTTAGTCCGCGCTGAATCCGAGCTGTGGGATTTACAACACGTAAATCCATCCTCTCCTCCTGAAACACGTTAAAGTAAGTCTCCGGTAAACGGGGAGAAGAGAAGAGTAAACTTTATAGTAACCTACACGATCTGTATGTGGTTTTAATAAAACTTGTCGCAGATTATATTTGTAAGGATCATTATTGCCGTTTCTATAGACATCAGCGTGTATATTATAAACTATAAATGTATGGTTTTGCTAGTACTAATGTGTTTTTAAATCTATAAAACCTACAATTAGCAGTATATGATTGAAAACACTTCATATTTGTGATAATATGTCAAGCGCTCAGCGCGTCCGATCTGGCTCTGCGCCAGCAAAAGCGCAAGAGTAGATTTGAATTCAGCAGTTGATGACATGATCCACTGAACGTTCTAATCACACCGCTGTGATCGTACGCGCGAAAAGAGAGCACTTGGGTCAGATTGTTTACTATCACCATAGCAACGCTATTGTGCTAGATTGGAATCTGTATTGTAACGTTAGTTCATTTTTTTGAGCGCATGTGGATCCACAGCAGTGTTTTTTGTTGCACATGTTCAAATTTTCACACAGAAAATGAATCATTTACACTACAAGTAGCCTCTGAGCTACTTAGCAAAGACTTGCATGCTGTGGGATGACGTCACTAACGACCCGTCGACTACTAAATTAGTTGTTCACGAATTTTGCTGTCGATTATTAGTCGACTAGTCGTTGCAGCCCTACTACCAAATCCATATTATTATTGTAAATATGATCAACTTTCTATGGATACCTTGGGAATAAAATCGCCAATTTTTTTTAGCATTAGAATATGATATTGTGCTAATTTAGCATTATAAGATGATTGAACTTTAGTAATTAGACTAACCTTGAATGAATACTTGTTGACTGAACTTAGAAGTGGTGGTGGTGCTTAAGATATTGTTTGTCATTTAGAGTGTCTATAAAAAAGGGAAAAAATAATTTTGAAAAATAATTTTGATAACAAACTAAATTGTGGTACTACGAAATTTACAACTAATAACAATATGAAACACAGCAGAGTGCTGGGTTCATGGATATTTATCAGAGTTGTCTGCATTCTCTCAAACTGATTTGCTGAAATTAAAACAGGGACAACAATAGGTAAGTGCCAGCCAATGAGATTGTCGTTTGCGCATTAGCTCCACCCACTACAAGAAAAACCGACAGTTCTTAAAAAGCTTAAGATTCTAAAGGAACTCCTTTATTCTGACAGGAAAAATCAACAACTAATCTGCTTTACATGTAGCGCGTCAATTCTGCGTTTTATGTGAGACTCTCTTGGTCTTTATGATGAACTGAACATATAATAAATTATAGTAATGCAGCATTTTTTTTATAACGGTAAAGATGTTGTAACGAAGGAAACAGTAATACAAAACATAATTTTTTTGTTTTTATTTGCCATATATTTTATGGGCTGCATAGTTCTCCATACCCACTGTGCATCTTTTAGGGGTAAATATAAAGCTTTTGTGCCTTTTTCCTGAAAGTCTTTGTAAATTTTTGTCTGATTTTGTGAATACAATTAGCCATTAACTGCAAGACAAGACTCACCTGTGACGTGATGACCTCTATAGATGCCATGAACCTATCAGCGATGATGGACACCCCCAGAAACATGTACATGAGAGAGGCGAAATACACAATGGCCCGGATGATCTGCTCTCCCAGACCGGGATTGAGGGGCTTCCACACAGGCAGGATGATTCCAGGGTTGCACTTCACCAATTCGGAGCAGGGTTTGTTTGGAGCTTCGCCGTCGCCGTCATCGGTCAGGTTACTGTAAAGTTCTGATGGAGATTCTGGAGCAATGGAGGGCTGGAGAGAAGGTTCATCCCGCTGGGATTCTGGAAAACAGGTTTGAGGCAGAGAAAGGAAGAGGAAGAGAGACAGGAGGAGGATGGGAGAGGAAAACGGTGCCATGGCCTCGCTCCTCAAAGGGCTTCGGAGTTCAGAGGAGGAGAAGAAATAAAGGCGGTGATGCAAGACTGAGAGGAACCAGCCCACCAGGGGACCTGCGAAGAAAAGAGCGAAGAAAAGAAAGAAATCTGTAAATGTCATCATCAGAAAAACAAATCTTACGCAGCACTCGCATAAATATCTACAGGCTGGAGCTCTGTACAGCTCACTTTTACAGCGCAGTGAATCAAGTAGGTGATTATAAAAAAAAAAAAAAAAAAAAATGTATCCTTGGTAGAATAAAAGAGTGCGTAGGCAATGAAAATGATTGCTTTCTTCTGGTGAAGTATGCTTACAAGGACAACTTATTGCTGTTTTTTTTTTTAAAGACCTTGAGCCTGAGTCAAATAAGAATGAAACAAGTGTAGAAATGCTGCCAGGATGGAGGATTATGCCCTCCACAGGTCTCAGAGAGGGACATCTGTGTGTGCGAGGCTTTTAGTAGCTCAAACACTCTAAAACCTTAAGGCGCTTGCACACAGTCAGGCAAACCAGAGGAAGCTTTAGTGCACAGATGTTGCTCCATGCAAGAGGAGAATTTTTTTTAAATTTTTACATTTTTTAATTTTTTAAAATTTATACATTTTTTAAAATTGAATTGAATTGAATTTAATTTAATTGAATTTAATATATATAAAATAGATATTAACTTAATTAATATATATATATGTATTAATAAATATTAATATATTTTATTTTAAAAGCTTTTTATATTATTGTTGGTATTAGTACACTTCTTTCTTGCTTATACATTATATATTTAAATATCTAAAATATGTACTATTTATATTTTAGCCTTATTTCAATTGCCAAAAACATTTTTAATAGTCATAGCTTTAGTAAACAATAAATCTTTGTTAGCACTAGTAAGTAATTTGAGGTGAAAAATTTTCAGACAAAAGTTACAAAACACATGAATTCTTGTGAATTCTTTGAGTCTTGAAAGAGCAAACTTTGAGCGAACTGACAGCAGACTTTGGTATTTTGACACACCTGAGCACTATTTCCTCATTTCATTAGTGATTTTTCTTACCAAAGGGCAGGCACGCTCTCAATCTAATGCTGATCTACAGCACAACATGCAGCGAGTGTAGGCGCCTGATCGCTCTCTCTCTTTAAATATAATTTTACAGACACTTAGATGTTTCTAAATTCAGAGCACGCTATCCATACTCACTCCTTCTTCGTTTTCCTCCTATTGTCTCTTTCTAAATGGCCTTATTCCATCACAGAGCTGCTCTGTGTCTAAAACAAAGTTTGAGCTGCTCTCTCTGAGAATACTAAGCAGACAGACAGAGCGGCTTTGTGCTCAGGTTTCACGCAGTGACGGGTTGCACGGAGGTTTGTGGGTTACCCCATCATTTCCCCTCATTACCAGAGCATCTCTCTCTCTCCTGACGTAACGCCATTTGTATGACTGTAGGCTTGTCAACTGAATCCCTCCAATATAGCATCCTGGCAAAGACTGAGTCATACTGTAACACTAAAATAACCAGGATGCCGAAGCCGATGCTTTCTGCTGCAAAACCTGCACAGAACTCATGTATATTTTAAAACGGCACATTTAAAAGAGGTTCACAACAGATGCTTTGGAGATCTCAGATGCGGGAGCTGTATATGAGAATACTGAATGATAAACACTGAGAGAGAGACTGAATAGGTTGGCATATAATGTATGCATATGTTTTTGCAATGTTCAGCATGCTAATAAAGGAGAAACAAAGAGTTGGGCATCAGTATTGGGGTCCGGCTCATAGATATTCCTCCCACAACTGGGACGTTTCCATAGTGACCCTGCAAAGGACTGGTGAGGGTGATCCATCATAGAGTAACGGAGCAGAAAGACAGTCAGTTTAAAAATATATATATAAATAAGTGAAAATTGCAAATATTTGGATAAAAATCAAAATGTTCACCTCAAAATTATTAGGAAAAAAATTTGAATTACTATATTTAAAAAAAAAAATTATGCCCACTTTTAGTACTTAAAAAAAAATTATAATTAGATTAATGCAAAACTAAATTTCTCCACAACTCATCCACATCTTGAATGACCTAAGGGCAAGCACATTTTCAGCAGATGTTCATTTTCTGAGGGAGTGAAGTACTCCATTAAAACAGGCTTATATTTTTATTTAAAAATTGAGAGCTGGACATGTTTTCATGAGATTCAGCATAATGCATCCTCTCTCTCTCTCTCTCTCTCTCTCTCTCTCCTCTGTCACACATACAAACATTCCCACGTGCACAATGATTCATCCATTTAGCTGTTTCAGCAAGTGCACTCACATGCCAAATCCAGTGTGCACTAACCACAGCAAACATATTACACACACACACACACACACACCCACACTGATGCAGCATTTCTATTCACGCTATTCTCAAACAGATTCAGAAGTTACATGCAACTATTCAACCTAGCACTGATAAAGCTCTTAAGCCACCACCAGCCTAAATACAATTCTTTATTTTACCAAAATGCTTTCCGGAAACACTCAGCCATGGCTCATTGCAGCCACTGACCTTGAGTCATCTGATAAATATGTGCAGCAATGAGAAACCTGAGGCCTTTTCCTTTCACACCCCAAAACTCACTACCCAGAGTCATTACAGGCTACATGCAGTCATTATATATATTATAAACTCATCTGCTATTAAATCCAACCTAAAAACATTTCTCTTTACAAGAGCTTTTAATTAAGCAGTTTCCTTTGTCAGTCCAGTGTGTATCTTGTACATTACTGGATCTTGTGCATGTTCTGATGCATCTTCTGTGTATTTTTCACTCTGTGCCTTGAGGAGGCAACACAACTAAACTGTTCCCAGGCCCAGAAACATAGCATAGACATCTAAAGTGGATTGCATTAAAAAAAATTAATAATAATAATTTTAAACAAGCTCTTTCTTGTTTTTGTTGCATTTTCTGTGCTTTGTCTTGGACTTTAATGTCACTTCCTGTCTCCTGTGGTCTTTGTTATCAGTTTGTATCTTATCTTGTTCAGCTGGAGTTGTTAAATGTAATGGTCGTCTGTTTGCCCATCATTCTGTTCTTTGTTCACCGTGGTTTTTAACTGATTTATTCTAGCTTTTCCATGAAATATCTGCTCATAAATCTTTTCCCATTTCTCTACAACATTACAGTTTTTCAAGAGCATATGTCTCTTTGACAAGTGCATCTTTGAGCCTATATTTAGTGGAAGGAACATGCTTAAATGATGTTAAAACTACATACTGTAATACTTAGGGTGAGGGTTAGGCGAGGTTACTCAAATGGTTTTGGAATTGGTGACTTGTAACTTGGAGTGGACATAAATTTCATTATTGGGTGAACTATCTATGTTTGCTTTGACTGTGTTTGTGCATAAAATACAAAAAATAAAAATGCATGCATAACCAGGCAACTGTTACACATGTCAACATAATACGCATTTGACCAAGAAATTTCCTCAGTGGAGCTTATACAGATGAAATCCCATTCCTCCCTTTAGATGTCAGGGAGCTTTTTTTCCAAATGAAAGCTACAGGCCCGGCGTGCATCGCTGAGCATGTGTGGGCTTAAAAAAAAAACCTCTGTGACATTTTATGTTGCTTTATTGGGACTCGTAACCTAATTTGACCTTTCGAGTACAAGACAATACTCTAACAGCATCTTAGTGTCGCTCAAGGTCTGTTTACCGCTGAGTCAAACAAAAGCTGTGAATAATGCCTTTTTTTGCAGCTTTTTGTTGATCAAGACAGTGGGAAATTATGGGAAGACAGAAATGAGATTGAGACCTGATGCAAGCTTGTTTTTATTTCTCTCTCACGCAGCCTATGAATGTGCGTTAATCACTCGTCTTCAGCTGAATAGTGCTTTTTCAATATGCACACAATATTTGTAAATTCTGTGGTGTGAAAAGAACAGAGGAAACATGCAGCAACCTCTTATTTTTGTGTTTCCGCACAACAACAAGTTAAAAGACGTTAAAATGCATTACCAAAAATTGTATTATTTATTCAAAACAGAAGCCCTGGAGCATGACATCATGTCCTTCTATCCATATTGCAGGGTCTGAAATAATTTTGCATGCTCAAAATCTGTGTGACCGGCCCTTGAGCCTGTGCACATCCAGACATTACACAGTTATTTGTTTCTCTGAACTGTTTGGCTATTCAATCATTTCATTTGGCAGCGGCTGCAGTGTTTACAAAGCACAGAGAACATGCAGCTAATATCTCAAGTGATCGTGTCCTGGCTTTTTTTCAGGTCATTTAAATGAGAAGCGGTTTCCTCTGATTCTTCCAAGGCTACTGGGAAAACACTGATGTTCCTACATTAATCTTTACAAGCTGTACGCATCCACACAGAGCATTACCTTGCCTGCTGTTTGTCTCACTTGATGTCGATATAGGAAACACACACTCAAGCTCTAGCTCTAGAGAGTCTGATACTCTAAGAATGTCTGATGATGAAGAGCAGGTGATGTTTGAAAGACATCTGATGACAGAAGAGCATCTAACGCCTGATGATGGAAGAAAAAAACATTGAAGAGGAGATGGAAGAGCATTCGATTTTTGAAAACATAGAAGGATAAGAATCTGAGGATGGAAGAATGTATGTTGCTTAAAATGGTCTTCTGCTGGGAGGTTGTTATTGATGCTTGAACAATTGACACAAGAGCATCTAATGCTTAAAGAGTTTAGATCCTTGAAGAGAAGTCTGATAAAGACAAGAACAAAATGCTTCCAAAACATCTGATAACGGACGAGCATCTGATGATGGAAGAGTGCCAGATGCTTGAAAATGTCTGATGGTGGAAGAACATCAGATTCTTGAAGAAACATCTAATAACAAAAGAGGTTGATGATTGGGTCTGATGTTAGATAAGTATTGGATTCATGAAGAAACGTTGACAGAAGAAAGTCTGAGGTTAGAAGATCATCAGATTCTTATCTGATAACAGTGTCTGATGCTTGAAGAACATATGATGAAGGAAGAGTGTTTAATACTTAAAGAAGGTCTTAACGGCATTGAATGCTTGAAAGCAACAGATTCTTGAAGAAACATCTAAATTAACAGAAGAGCGTTTGATGACTGAAGAGCATCAGATGATGACAAATCATCAGATTCTTGAGAACACATCTTAAATGTCACGCCCCTGCACTGTGTTTGTTGTTGGTTTTCCCCATGTGCTCTCTTTGACCCAATTTCTGTCTTAGTTGATTATGTCCAGGTGTGTCTTGTTAATTAGCGTCATTGTCTGCCCTATATAAGTTCCTTTCAGTTTAGTTCATGTTGTCGAATCATTACATGTGTTACGTTCGTGTGTGTCAACCCTTCTGCCTGCCTGCCTGTAACCTTTGTGAGTATTAAAAGAACTGTTATATGAAGAATTTGAGTCTCTACTCGTACCTTCCCGCACCAGAACCGTGACATTATGACACAAGGGCATCTAATTTTCTAATTACTAGGATAATCTAATGCTTGAAGAAGGTCTTAAAAGCATCTAATGCTTGAACATCTGAAGATGAAATGGCATTTAAAGCTTGAAAATGTCTGATTATGGAAGAGCAACAAATTCTTGAAAAAACATCTGATGACACATGAGCATGCATCTAATGCTTGAACGATAACTGATGATGGAAGAGTTTTAGATTCTTGAAGAAAAGCCTGATAACAAAAGAAAGTCTGTTACTTGAAAATGTCTGATGTTTACAGAGTGTTAAATTATTGAGAAAACGTCTGATGTTAGAAAATAAGAGAATGAATGTCAGATTTTGGAAAAAGATTGACAAAAGATTGTCTGAAGATGCAAGAACATTTGTTGAAGAGGTTCTGATGTTTAAACAACGCCCGAGGGTAGAAGAGCATCTGATTCTTTAAGAGTGCCTCATGAGAGAAGAATGTTTGATGCAAGACCATCTGATGCTTTAAGAATTGTAGAAGAGCATCTGATGATAACAGAGCGTCTGATGACTGACTAACATCAATGCTGGAAGACAGAAGAGCATCTGATGAGAGAAGAAAGTCTGAGGACAGAAGAACATCTGATGCTTAAAAAACGTTCGATAACACAACTGTCTAATGACAGAGCGCAAGTGTTTCAGGCAACAATGTTTTGATTAATTCATACTGAGTTCCACTTTCCACATCAAGTAATTAAGCTGATTTTCTTAAACTGCAGGATCAAAGCAACATTATGTAGCAGGGTTTTTTTTTTCTTTCTCAAATATATTTTCAACAGCTGAGACCGGAAACATCACACGACAGCAGTGAGAAGAGCCAAAGGCTTCACATTAAAACATGCCGAGCTCTAATCAGCAGGAAAATAGAATAACATTTGCATATGCTAAACATAGATCATTATTAGTAAAAGAGAGAGAGGACACTGTGAACGCACAGCACAGACACTGCACAAGAACTTCAAACAGAAGAACTGCCCTAGAATTCATAACGACGATCTTCATGTGCCCTTCTATCACAACTACAAGTGTCAGAGTCCTGCTATATTTAGGATGCTTCATTAATGCTCATTAACAGGATTAATGCAAAGGTTGAAGTCATTACACTGTACAATTCAACAGTAAATCTTCACAGCCACCGCACAGATGAAACAGATGAGTAATTATTGTGTCATTGAACTGATTAAAGAGAACACAGGTCCTCGATTTCATCACATATTAATAGAGCTTTTAATATTTGATGCTTAATGTGAATGAATGGGATTCGGTATAAAGAAGCTGCCAGCAACATGAGAGAGAAAATGACAGATATAAGCCTATAATAAGGAGGGGGAAAAAAGAATATGTAATAAATAGGAATATGACAATTATTTTAAAATCTACACACACCAACACTTAGTTTTAGGGTAGGCTTAGTCTTGGCCAAGATATAATATTTCCATCATATGTGTTATTTCAAAATGCATACAAAAGAATTGTTAAAATTAAAAATGAATTATACAAATCATATAAATTGCAAGTAAAAAATATATATAAAACACAAAATTAATGGAATATAAACCAAAAACAACTACTATAATTGTCATATCAAATACTCTACTACCTAAAATATTCACAATTGATCCTATTTTAAGATTTTATTTTAAACTACTTTAAAAAAACACAGCATTAGGGCATTTTAATACGACTTTGTATTAAATGCACTTGTGACAACTAGCCCCGGTCTCCCCTACAGTACACAGTCAAGTCACCTTATTTATATGGTGTTTTTAACAATACAGGTTGTGTCACAACAGTTTACAGTATTATAGGTGTTTCAATAACGTAAAAAGACAAGATTAAACACTTCATTTTTAGTTAAAGACAAAGTTCAGTATATCCTTGCATTTGTTCTTAAACTAAACCACCCACAGCCCTTCCAAAAACATAAGAAAGGTTTTGCTTTTATGAACCATTTTCCTTGTGCCTTAGTTTCTGATTTCTTATGGGGGGATTTTAAGTTTTATTTTCACCATCACCTCAAATACTGAAACACACACACACTCATGCACGCTATCATTTGTCTATCTGTGAGCACACAGAGATCGATGTGAATGCAATATATCATTTTATATACAATAAAACCCGCATTGTGATTGTGAAGTTCAGGACGGGAAGAAGGAATAAACAGATTTAGAGTTAATGTCACTGCTAGTCTGACAAACTCACAGGATTCATTTAACTCCTGGGAAAACCTCAATTCTGCACTCCACACAATCTGATGCCAGACACACCGCGAGGCAGAGGTGAGAATTGAATTTTTCTGCATCATCTTGATTTACTGTGTTCAAAACGAGCTCCAGACCCGACATGTGGCCGTTCGATGGCAGATGGCAGCGAGGTGTTAGACTTCACTCACAGGCCCTCTGCACGACGCTTCATGAATTTTGCAAATGCTGATTTAGTAGTTTTATGCTCGACAATGAACCTGCAATCATAAAAGCTTCTTAACAGACCTTGACAGCCGAACTGAGATGAGTAGATGTTGAGGAACTGCTTCCTTTCTGCTGCTCTGCTGTAAGCCATTTATAAAGTGGAACTTCTGAATGTTCCTTAAACACTGAATAAATGACAATTTTTACAGTAAACGCTTTAAAAATGTATCTCTTGGTTATGTGAATACAAGGGGATGTTCTGTTTTAAGCAATGGAGGACCCTTAACTTCGAAAAGTGACTAAAAAGAGGTACCTTGAGCTTCAAAAAGCGACGCAAAGGGGTCTTGACCAAGCAGAGTTGGATTCAGAACATCCAGTTTTTAAATATTTAAAAAATGCATGAACATTCCATTTCAGAATTGTGCATATATTGAAGGAATGCTACGTTTAACTCTTCTCTGAAATCTTAGTAACAAAAATATGTTCTAAGATTGTTTTGGTAATGTTTTATTAATTTATGAAAATATTATTTCTGAAAATGTACCATGAACAAAGAACATAAAAATAACTTTTTTGTGCGAACATTAGGAAAAAACATGATTTCTGTCAGAGTGATTGGTTTAATTTGTAATGCTTTGAATGTCATTACCACCTACATCTGCAGCCAAGCACAGTCAAGCTGGCCAAAGCTCACAAATGTGCAATACCACCCACCGGCTTCACTCTGAACCTCGGATCAAACACACATACACTGCAGGCTCAAAAAAAGAGAGCCAGACTTGAAAAATCTCAGGTTTTCTAAGAATAATAGCCGCACAACTTGCCTCATTTACACCTGAAAAGGAAGAAACTGTTCTAAGCCACTGGCATCTAGAGGAGATTACAGTAATGACGTTTCATCACCATCTGAAATATTTCTTTTATTTCTCTCTCTCTGAAACGTCATTGTGTAAACAAAGTCACATTATATATATATAAAATAAAAAGTCTGAATTATTGCATAATGGACATTTCTTAGAACATTTTATTTTATTAGAACATTTCTTGTGTTTACTATTATTGGACAGTGTGCATGATAAACATTTCAAATAATATGCATACCCAATATTATCATTACATGAACGTGTATTTCAGTTTAGTAATCCATTAGTTGTAAAATAACAGGGTTATTTATTTTCACTGTAATGCAATTATGTTTAACCATGTTGTACCTTGTACTTTTTGACAGTCCAATTAAGTCATGAATGAGATTAAAAACTGCAGTTGATTGGAAAGAAAGGTCAAGTACAACACACTGCATTGTGGGATACAGTATTTCATGCCTGGTTGTATTCAGGTATCAGAAAATGTGCACAATGCTTAAAATGCATGGTATAGTAGGAGTATTACGCTATTATAGTGCTGTTAGACCAGAAGAGTGAAGAAAAACGACTGCACATCAACCGAGAAGTATTATGTGTCAGTCGAAATCACATCTGATTGTAATGAACTGATTCGAATCAGGAAATTACAGATGGTGCTTTACAACCGGCTCTAGTCGAGCTTTGGCAAGACAAACACAAACCCCTTCGAGCCTTGAGGCCAATGATGATAAACAGAATCAAATTACAACGCTGACACAGATCAGGCCTGTGACGTGTGGCTGGCTGACTGATTTAAATCACGCATTAATTCCACAATAATGCAGCCATGTTGGTCAGCAGGGCGCATTAGTTCATGATCAGATGGAATTATGTTGGAGAAGCATGCATGAAAAGCTGTAACCAATGGCTCAGTGCAGAACATATCAGGAGTTCATTAATGAATCTGAACACATCATTCATAAATGCACAATTATGGCAAGATTAGGATTCTTATCTGAAATTAACCAATAGAGCGTAAAAGTGGACTCCCAAAAGCGCTTCCCTTTCATTTTCTCCATAGGCTTTGCAGCAGAATTTGGCATTAAAAAGCCAATGAATGAAAATTGGACTTGAAAATAACACTGTAGTGAAAAAATACAATTACATTCCAGAAAAGAATGCTACAATTGTAAATGATTTACTACTATGCAGTTGACGTTTATTGCAAAACATTCAAATATGTGCACATATTTCAGTTGTTTGAAAAAGAAAGACAACTTGATGCTGCATTAGGATTGTGGGTAATGTAGTAAGTTGCATGCAAATCTTATTGATTTGTGACTTGAGCAGCATATGTCATCAAATCAGAGGCCCAGAGCTCACGGTAAATCAGTTTTGAAGGGTTCATGCATCACTGCAAGAATCTATTTCTCTGTGGAGCAAATTACTGAGATTTTTACTTCTGGAATCTGACTGTTTTGCTCAGTGCCTGAAGGAGTCCCAAAACAAGAGAAATCTGAACGGATTCCTAGAAAGAGAGTCAGTTTGTAAGAGGAAGAAAAGTCTTATTTTAGTGTGAGGACTGTAATGAAGGTGAAGCGAGGTGAAGTTTCTCCAGCTGTATGGAAAAGCTGAGCAGCGTCAGTGAGATTGTGATTTGTGTTGGAACGGCAATCGAGCACAGACGCATCTGTCACAGTCAGTACGAGTCTTCTCTTCCTCTCCAGGTCTCTCTGCTCTCGTTTGTTCTCTAATGGTCTCTCCCGATTTTCTCGCTGTGTTCATTTCCTTCCCCCCACCCACTCCTCCTCCGTCTCGTCCATCCGCCCACTCATTCATTCTCTACCCCTCAGCACATCTCGCTGTCCTCTCAGCTCTTCCTTGTCTCTTTCTTTTCACCTGTTTCTGTTTGGCATTAAACACTGAAGGCATGTTCTGTGTGTTTATGCATGAGGAGAAGAGATGAGATGAGTACAAATAAAATGAGAGAAGGAAAGATGAGACAAGATGAAATGAAATGAGAAAAGGAGGAAACGAGAATAGAGGAGATAAAACGAAGAGATGAGCTGAAATAAGAAAAGAGGAGATGGCATGAGATGAGATGAGACGAGACAAAGGAAAGGAAATGAAAGGGAAATGAGACAAGACCGAATGAAAGGAGAAGAGATGAAACGAGAGCTAAAGGAGAAGAGAAGATGTGATGAACTGAGACATCAGGAGATGAGACCGGAGGACCAAGATGAGATAGAAGAGACAAAAAGAAATGAGAGGAGACAAAAGGAGATGACGTGAGATGAAACTACACGAAATGAGATGCAAGGACAGGCAATGATTAGACATGATATGATGAAAATATTAGAGGAGATGCAATTAAACAAGAGAGGATAAGAGATGAAGGACATTAAAGATTAAATAGATTAGATTCATTAAATAAGAGAAAACTGGCAAAAATGAGACTAGAGGAGAGCTCAAATGAACAGGAAGTGACTGTGACTGATTTCCTTCCAGCAGCTGTTAGTAGTCTGTTAGCTGCGTGAAACAGTCTGTTATTGGACAAACACACACTGACACAAACACAGCAGCAGCCTTAAAGGGTGTCCATTCATCAGTGTTCAGGTGGGTAGCCCAGAGATGCTGTTCACAAGGCGGCCCTGGAATCTCCCAGCATGCCATGCAGCGGTTCAAGCCCTTTGCTTCACAGCAGACTGCTACAGAGGTGACACATACAAACCTCCAAATAATGAGCTTGACACAATCTAGAAATAACATCAGACTGGACTGTGTGTTAACCAGACAGACTCAACTAGTTGCATGTCAAAGAACATTCAAAGTTTAACTCATCGATAGTGTACACAAATGGACGCACATTCATTTCCTTTTTCCTCCTATTCTGCAAATATAGTTGGGTTATTTCACATGCGCATACTGTAAAAACAAACAAGTTCATAATTAAAGCTGTGCTCGGACTGCCTGCAGGAAGGAAGAAATCACAAATGAGATCTCGCTTGTTTCACCTAGACAGAAATTCAATTAAATGCAGATGAAGTAGAGACTGTTGTTGCAGTCTCCTATTTTTTACAATCTCCACTTGAAGTCCACGGTGATCTAAATAGCAGTGCTGCTTGAGATTCAGAACAGATGTCAAGCTTTGCTCCTGAAGTCTGCCATCTAAAGATCTCAATATTATCTCCAACATTTCTCACCAAATTCTGCAGATATTAAATGATTTGAGCTGCAATTAACGTACATTCTAGCTCTCTATCCTCACTATATTACAACTATTATCCCATTTACAGTGTGTCTGTTACCATTTTACACACAAAAATTGAAGAGAAACACTTGAGCCAAAAAAAAGATCATTTAAAGAAAAAAACACACACAAATAGTTAGATTTCCCATTATAGACAAAAATATTTTCCATGCAATTACAATAAGTATGATTGTAGTACGTAAATGTAATTTTAGGATGCAAAAAAAAAACACAATTAAAGCATTATAAAAGTGGTCCACATATTCAGGAGAGTTCATGAAAATAGGAGCAATGTTTGTTTAAAATGATTCGGAAACGAATCTTTCCAATGATTCAGTAGATCCAGTACAAAACTGGCTGTGTTTAAAAAAAGCACTGTGAGATAAGTTGACTATAGAGACCATTTGTGGCCAAATATATAAAATATACTTCAACAATGATGCATCAACTCAGTGAACCACTGACTTACTCAATGACTTACTTTTCGGTATTTTAATCTATTATACGACTTCAGGAGATAGGAATAGACTATTTTATGATATTTGTATGGTGATTTGGGGTTTGTGTTAAAGTTTAAAAGCTCTACTCCTGACTTATTGCAATTGCACGGACAGGAGCAGCCAGAAGTTGATCTTCAAAAGTTCAGTTAAAGAAAAAGTCAATTTAATAAAACGAGGGTGCGTAAATGACAGACATTAACATTTTTTTATTGAATGAACTACCCTGAAAATCCCATTAAGTCTCCTAAGATATGGAAGATCAAGCTATTAGCGATTAAAGAAAAAAACTACTCTGGGCTGGTTAGACAAGCACAGCTGGAATAAGTGCATGGGCCACTCGCTGACAAGTTCTTTTGCAATCAGAGAGACAAAAACGCATGATATAGACCAAGAGGAGAGGGAGTTAATCCACTGCAGCGCAGGATCAGTCACAGCTCCTGCTATTTCTGCCACCGTAAATTGGCCAATTCGATTTCTGAGTGTTAATTCTGAGCCGATATTTCTCTACTTGCGAGTGTTTCAGGAGCCTCGTTTGAAGTCCAATCAGTTGTTGAGCGAAAGCCTCGACGAGGAAGAGTTTCCGTTAACAGACAAACAGGCCTCTCTACTCTGAGCCGGGATCAGGAGCGATCGATATATCCCTCTCTGCTCAGGTAATGACTATTGACGTATCGAGCTCCGCATCTCCAGCAAACAGAAGTTCAAGCCTCGAGTCAAGAGCGGCTACATGCAGAGAAAAGAGCAACAGAAAACCCTTCAGCCGGGGTCATGTGACCTTCCGCTCTTCATCTCATCTTGATTTTTTGAGTATGTAGATAACACCACCCTGCATCATATTAGCTGCTGCTTCCTGTTTCCAATAATAGTGGTTGTTTTGCTCTTGCATGTCATACCTTCTCACAAGAACTGTGCATTTGTTGTATTTTTGCTTTCTGCGATCTTATATTATCCCTTAATCAGCACAAAAACCACCATAAACACTTGATTCTTGGCCCATTCTAACATATGAATGATTCTGAGGACATTATTTTATCTGGATTTAAAGGCTGGAATTACAGCCAGGTGTTTTCTGCTACATCTGTGGCTGTTTTATTACATTCAAAAAAGCTTAAAAACCTATCCAACGTTTTTGCTTATTTAGCATTTGTGACGTTAAATACGGAATTTGAGAGATTGTTTCACTCCTTTACAGATTGATCAGTTAAATGATACATTTAAATGCTTGTTTTTGTCATTAAAACTAAATTTTAACAATTGACTGCTTCTGTTTTGGTGCATTAAATAAGTGTGTTAATGCTGATGCATATGAATACATTTGTAATGATATTTTTTCAAATCAGCAGCAATAATAAATAGGTAATTGTCATGATCAGCTGGAGTTGCCAGCTCAGGCCACTGGAGGGCACTCCAGCGCACAGCTAACTCTGTGTGTTTT
>JAUMHG010000059.1:17805598-17820814 GCA_032359395.1 Enteromius anoplus
GCCTTTTCATTAAACCAGAGAAAAACTTTGAAAATAACCATGACGCAGTCTCCACGCTACAATAATTATAGAAGCAATGATTTCCATAATCGGATTTTAATTTATTGGTATTTGACTATTTTAATTGTATCAACTTCAAAAATTGCTCGTGAGAAGTTTTGTTTATTGTCACGCCCTATTGTTAAATGAAATTTACGACCATGATTTCGAGTCCTACATTGTTTTGGCTTATTTTGTTTGGTTCATCACGTGATGACCGAAAAAGTCTAAACCCTAAAGAGGAGTAAGAAGAGATACTTGTCTTGGACTTGAAGGGACTTTTGTTGCTTTACTTACTTGCACTAAAATTATTGAATTTGTTTTCATGTCTCATCCAAGATATTTGAATACTTTAAAAGGTCATTTAGTTTGTCATGCTTTGTAAAACTTGCCATAGACTTAAACTCACTACAGGTTTGCATAGAACTCAATAAAGAAAAGTTAAATATACCGTACCATCTCATTTAATTTATCTGACTTTAAAAGTTCAAGTCAATCACACATCAGCCTTCATTTCATTTTTAATAGAACAATGTAAAAATGTGCACCCTATAAAAATTGCGTTCCTTAAATCTACAAAAACCATGCAAGTATGCTTGCTTCAGTGTTGCCACCCCTCATAATTTTAATGCCACCCCCTTGCCACCCCATGAATAATTTTCTAGATCCGCCCCTGGTAATGGGAGTGAATAACCAGCTCTCTCTCCAGGGGTGAGACCCTTGACCCACTGCTCCGGGTGTGTGTTCACGGTGTGTGTGTGGTTGTTCACTTCCCACTGCTGCGTGTGTGTGTGTGCTCGAATTCCTAGTATGTGAAACCATAACTTACCGTCCTCCTCCTCATATTCATGCTTTTGGTGTAGTTCCTCATGTATTCCTGTCTTGTGTGTGTGCATATAATGAAATGGGTATTACAATATTTTCAGTGTCCCCGTAATTCATAAGGCTTAAAAAAAACATACTAAATTGTGTTTTTTTGAAAATCTAAAAATGCACACTGTTTCCTGTAAGGGGTAGGTTTAGGTGTAGGGTCAGTGTAGGGCAATACCACATACAGTCTTCACAGTATAAACACCATTGCACCTATGGAGAGTCCCCATAAATCACAAAAATAACTTTTGGTTTTGGTTTGTTTGTGTGTTTGTCTCATGTTCTGATTGGTTGCTTTGTGCCTTGTTTCCCATTGGTTGGATTGTGTCATGTTACCCTCTTTATCTATATATTCTTTGTGTGGTATTCATAGCCCTCATGTTGCCATTGCATCTCTTTGTGTATTGAACTGTTGGTGAGTTGTGTTTCTGTTTATGCCAAGCATGACTTTGGTCAAGTCTGTCCATGCCAGGCCAAGTCTTCATTTGTTTGGATTTTGAGTATCACTTTGTTAAACAAAAGCTGCACCTGGGTTCTTACAACTTGCCTTCCGTGGACTGATTGTTACAATTATTCATCAATTATTAATCAAATTATTCATCATAATTTCACAATTTCCACAAAAATATGAAGCAGCAAATCAGCATATTAGAAGGAGTTCTGCAGAATCATGCGACACTGAAGACTGGAGTAATGATGCTGAAAATTCAGCTTGAAATCACAACAATAAATTAGATTTCAACATAATACACCAGGAAACATTCCTTTCATATTTCAAAATAACTATTTACTGTATTTTTGTAGTTGTAATTTTCTTTCAAAAATGTAAACTCCAAGCTTCTAAAAGTTAGTGGTATAAAAGAAAAACATTACTGTAATAATAGTAGTAGTAAATTTAGCAGCACTTAACTATTGATTGGAGAAAAAAAAGATTGTCATAGTATCTCTGTGACAATTCTTGTGGCAGAGTTTAAAACTAAGAGCGTGAAAACTATCATTGATTTCTACAGGTTGAGAGATTGTGGTGTCACAGGTAAAGGTTGTGCTGCTCTGGCTTCAGCTCTGAGATCAAACCCTGAACACCTGAGATATCTGGATCTGTCGAGAAATAAACTAGAAGATTCTGACGTGCAGTTACTTGCTGAACTAAAAGATGATCCATATTATAAACTGGTGGAACTATACTCTTGTGAGTATATTTTTATTATAAGCTTTTAAATAGTCTAACAGGACTTGTAAGTGGAGATTGTAAAGTTTTAATTCATATCTCATACTATGATATGAATATTATAATTTCTCTGACTGTGTTTCTTCTTATGTCTGTTTTATTGTAGGATTCTCAGTATATTGACGTCAGTCCTGTTTTTCTCAGGACGTTGCCTGTCCAAAGGCAGGGCAATGCAACCATTCCAATCTGGGAAAAGTATGGCAACCCGGCTTAATGTGCCAACTACCAGCCAATTCAATCGCTCTTTAAATTTGATTGCTCTCTTAGATTTTGGAATGAATCCTGAATAAGCGAATTCACAAGATTGTACATCTTTCAACAAAGAACTGTGGCATGGTTGACGCAATCTACTCCACCGTGCTCCTGTTTGAGAAGAATTGGGGGAAAAAAGCCCCCTGCATGCTGCCTTTCTCAACCTCAGAATGGGATTTGACCATGTTCCCCTTGAAGCCATTTGGCATGCACTAAAAACCAATGAAGTCCGAACTTTATGAACTTGAGCAGAATGTCCAAGCATGGAATAACCGGCTGCAATAGACGTCTAGTGTCACAAGCTTTGACTACCACGTAATGATGACATTAATCAGTGCTATGGTGTTGCTTCAATAGATAATGAGGTATGGGAGGCCTATCTCTGGTCCGGTGGTAAATGGTATATAAGTAAAATCAAATGACCAATCAATGTAGAAAGTAACTAGTCACAAATACTTTCATTCCAGAACTTAAAGTACATTGTTTTTATATTTTCTACTCTGTTGTATGATTACATTTTGGTAATTTTACCTTTTACTTCAGTAAAACAAAAACTAAAGTATTAACAGCCTAGTTAGTTGAAGTAATAAGTTGTGAAGTGCAGGAAATTCCTAATATATATCTAATATGGACAAAGGTGGTCATATTAGCTCATTTCAAGGTAATATAGTATATGAATATTGCAGTATTAATTGAGGTAACATTTATTACAGTATAGAAACTATTTTGCCTTATTATGTTTGTATAACCAATCCTAAAATTGTCATTAAGAACATACAAAAATGTAGAACAAAATAGAACAAAAAAGGATTAGTTATTGTCCAGCAGTACGTTTGAGTTAAATACATAAGAAAAAATAAAGCCTATCAATTTGAATTCAAGTTCTTTACATCTCTGTCCCCATCATATCTGAAATGATAGCTACATCTTATGTCCTCCAGCATGAGTCTTCTTGTGCTTAAATGTTAAAGTCATGTTAAACTGCACAGAAGAATCTAAATGAGATTATTCCTGACCTTTATTCAACAGTTGGGATATATTTTGGATTCCCAAGGCATGGGTTAGTATGTTAAATAAAATGCTCTTTTTTTGTCCTATTGAAAATGTGCCTGAAGTCCACCTACGTTCTTATAAACTACACTTTTATTGTGATTTTAAACCATTCAAGTCAAGAAGACTTATGGGCTGTTTTCCCTGCTGAACACACTGTCTGCATGTTATCTGTTAATCTATTTGAAATTTCCGATTATAGTTAATATATTTTCATATCACTGTATATCCACCTGTAAATGTTATCCAGTTTCTGCTTGTACAGTACATATCTTCTGTATCCTGCACTTGCTGCTCATTGCACTACTGGTTAGACCTAAACTGCATTTCGTTGCCTTGTACCTGTACATGTGTAATGACAATAAAGTTGAGTCTAATCTAATTCAGCTGTAGTTTTATCTGGTGCATTTGTCTTTAAAATTGATTTCCTGGCTCTCACTTGAAACTATCCGTTTAAAGCTATAAAGAAACCTCAATTGACAAACACTGTTCCACCTTTTTTTTTTTTACCTCAGTAAGTTCTAAAGATGTCACTGTTGATACCAATACGTTGATGGAACTATTCTTATGGAACGATAACTACCAAAGTGCTGTAATCATGAAGGATCTCGTCTTTTCAAATGTTTTTTCCCTGTATAAATTATGAACTAACAATATCATATAATAGATCTTAGAGTAAAAATACATCACTGTTGAATTATATAGTAATTTGTCATCATGTTGCAAGGTAAAAATTAATTAATCGTAACAAATGCAATCAGACTGATTAACACAAACTTTAGTACTTTTCTAAATTAATTTGAAGACTAGTGATCATTGACAGGATACAAAGTATGTGACACTTATGTCTTCTTTATGACTTATGCAATATTACTGGTTCAAATGGTGCACACATAATAAATCAATTACTGAATTATAAACTTTTACACCGAAACACTGCTCCGGTTGTGTGTTCACTGTGTGTGTGGTTGTTCACTTCTCTCTGCTGTGTGTGTGCACATTGGATGGGTTAAATGCAGAGCACTAATTCCTAATATGGGTCACCATTCCTGGCCACAAGTCACTTCACTCTAGTTTACTGAAAGGAGGAATTGCTTTTCTTCTGCCTTACCAGGAGAGGGCGGCAAACACTACAAATCATATTGGTATTTGTTTTACAGTCAATTCATGAGTGATAATCAAAAACAGAAAACGTTATTATTGCCATTGCGGTGTAAGCATTTAAATAATTAGCATATAATATATTTCACAAATTAATCTCCATTGCAACTCTCCAGTTAACAAGAACCCACTTGCCACAATAAATACATCCCTCCCCACTTATGCAAAATCTGCATCTGTTAAAGGTATAATATTGTAAGTATGGTGGGCTTTGTTGTCATAGTATTTAAGGAAAAAATGACATTCAAGGGGCTGTATCATCGAGGACATTTAAAGTGTTTAAACCTGCAAAAGAAGACGGGCAGATGCACAAATTAAACATAAGTGTAAAAAAAAACTTGTTCATCCATGCAGAGAATGATATGAAGAGTCTGATTACTCCAGACATTACAAGCACAATACTGAGAGCTGCTCTGAGGAGGAGACAGCTGTGCTGCAGCACAAGGTCATAGATCCATAATCCTACGCTGAGCGAGGCTAGATTAAAAACTCCCAGTTTTGATTAAGAAAGCAGGGTTAGAGGATTACGGTCCAGTGAACAAAAATGAAAGCAGTTTTAAACTCAATCCCAGAGTTCATCAAAAATACAAACCTCAGACTGTCATCTCAACCCGCAGATTAATGCAAAAGCTTCTTTCAAGCTTCTGTGCAGCTCATACTTTCATTCAGCAGTACCGATGAAACGTGACCGTGTCTAGCTACAAAAAAAATGTCAGAATTATTAGATAAAAAGCCATTGTGACATGAAGTCAAATTTCAATAACCTAAATGCAAATGAATGTAATGTAAAAATTCTGAATGTGTCATCATATAGTCTTTTTATTTCATAATTATTATCATTAATTAGACAATTTCAAATTATTATTATTATTTATTTTATTATTTGTCTTTTGTACTTTTAAAAAAATTACTACAGTATATCATAATTTTAAATTATGGCCTTTGTGTATGATTAAGTAATTTTGACTGATTATATAATATGTTTGATTTAAAACCGGTTATTTGTAGCAAATAAAAAAGGTTTAATTTGCATTAATCATGCATTTATAATTTACATGCAATTTGCCCCCTTTTTTTGTCCCTGAAAAAAAAAAAATACATTTTTAAAAATCTGAGAAGAAAGTGTGTATATTTGACCAGATCTGTGGAGGCTGATATGTTTTCACCTTCAGTTTCATCTCATGGACAGATGGAAGAAATAAGAATGCAACACTTTTTCCATTTGGTCTTCTCTGACTTAAAATCCCATTTGATGGGAGGTAGAAATCACACACACACACTGTACATGATACATCTGATCTGATCTTCATTTGCATGGAATCGTTTCTCAGGTCTCTTATGAACTCAGAAATGATTCTTTTGATGGGCCGAGCCCTGAAGCCAGCACTCATAATCATATGGAAATTGTGAGACATGAGAAGTGAAAAACTGACAAAAACTGGCACATTCACTGCAGATATCAGAGGATTCAAGGAGGACTTGACCAAACCTGTGGAGAGATGTCAAGCCCTCAGAAAGCTCCATACATAGTACCTCTAAATGGTCACCTTTTCGTCAATTATTCAGAAAAAGCTTTAAAAAGTTCACAAGAAAGCAATAGTTCACCTAAAAAGCAAATAAATGTTAGTCTGTTCCTTCAAAAAATAAAAAGCTGTAGTACGACTTTGGGAATTTCGCCCTGTTATAAACAAAAACTAAGTTATTTGCGGAGTTGTTGTGGTTTTTGTGCTTTAGCAATGCTGTTGGCGGACGAATCAGGTACATCCTAATAACTTCCACTATATCTTACGTAAAAGTCACCTGAAGAAGTAAGCAACGCATCTGTTGCTTTGTTCTGATAAAATAAAAAAGTAAATGTTTTCAAACAAATGAGTTTAGCGGATCACAAAGCATGCTCTCACGCACGATTAACGTTAGCTATCAGAAAGTAAATGCCATTTACCTCAGTGACCACAGCATAACTATAAAACAACAACAAACGGTGATGCTACATACCTGGACCAAACGAACAAGTGTCCTAATGTTGGCTAGATGCATGCAGAGTCACTAAAATCACATCTTACCTGTTTATCTGTTTTAAGTCTTTAATCATTTCGGATCTTCGAGCCATCGTCGCTTAATGGTCAAAAGACATAACGTTACCGATATTTTCTCATTTTATCAGGTTCCACGGATGTTTGTAGCTGTTGTTGTAGAACTTTACCCATTTAAATTCTAAAACGCCGATGCAAGAAGACTTCGAATGCTGTTTTTTTTCTGTTCACGGACGTGACGTAAACACGCGAAGACGCCAATTTCCCGCGAAATCGGACTTGACACCTCAAATGATGTCAATACGCCAACCATTGCAATTCGGGGTACGGTAAGGATTTTCTCAATACCAGTTGTTGTTCCTTTTTAAACATAAGATTTACTGCAAATTTAATTAAAGAAGGAAACTAAATCACAATGCTGTTTCAGCAGAAGCCCATCACCACAGAGTTTCAAGACTGGACGTCCATTCCTGAAAGAAACTTTGTCAGCCAAAAATCATGCAAGAAACCAAGGACACATATATTGTGCTCATAAAGAAATAATTTTAAATTGATAAAATATTTATGTGCATTTTCATAAGTGTCAAACAATACAAAAGCATTAATGACATAAAAAAAAAAAAAACTTTCACCTGTAGAGTAGACTGAAAAATGAAACCAGTCTGTTAATCGGAGGTTTTGTCCAAACCGGTTCAAAAACATCCACATCACACACTGCATATGAAATATTGCATATGCTCTGTTATGATTTTGTCACTTCACTCAACATTTTCAATTATCAAAGAGAACTCATGTAATGCTGGTTATGCATTTTAGACGTGTTTGCTCATTCTTACTATTAAGAAAGGGTTCATATAACACCGTTTTAAGACAAATAGTACCCACAGCCGTAGAATAAAATAAGTCAGTTCACAAGAGAAAGGCTAAGACAGTCAGAATGAGTCGAAAGCTGAAGTATGTAATTCCTACATCAACAAATGAAAATGCAAAAATGCTTTCAAACAGATTTCCCATCTTCTATTTGACATTTCATGCATGCCAAAATAACACATTAATCATCATTACTATGCACTTTTGAGAAACTGATCACATTTGAATGATATACTATCTGTCTCATTTAACAAGCTCTTGATAAAAGAAAGACTTTTAAAAGAAACAACAAATTTTCAAAGTAAACATCAATTGTTTGAACAACTTGCAATAAACTGTAATGTCAAATTGTAATTTATTTCAAATAAAAACTTTTGAAACAGAGTAACGTTGTTTGTGCTCTTCGGGAAAATCCACCTATAAATGAATGATGTTTAATTGACAAATTTTAACATGGAAAAATGACACACATCACCTATAATTAAACTCAGAGACATGTCTTGTCATAAATTAAGGAGGAATATGTCTGTAAAAAATAAAAGTCTTTAACTCTAAATACAAACTACATGGATGTGAACTACTCTACAATATAGTAACTGGTGTAATAGTTAAACTGCAAACTTACACTTCTGCCTTTATTCGTATTTTACTGACAGATACTTTTCATCTTATTGTTTGTCCATCCGAAATAAAAATGAAAAAAGCTGATGTTGAAAATGTTGCTCAGCGTCCATCGTCGCCACCATTTCTGACATTGTTAAGCATTGTTTAGTCAGAGTATATGTAGTTTTAAGAGAGTTGAGGAGCAAAAGTCCGTTATAAAACTCTCATATACATCCTCTGAAGTCCTGTGATGTCCATCAGCTCTATCAGTATTTATTGTGCCATTCACACTGTCCCACGCTCACCTCCTCGATGTCCAGGTTCTTCCTGGATTTATAGATAAACTCGCCGATGGCCACGAACACGGACAGGACGAGTCCGGCCGCCAGAACGATGAAGATTCCTCCGATGTTCTCCACTCCCAAAGCGCTGGCCTCTTTACTGTCCTCCTCGGGACAGCCGTTTCCTCGCCACCACTTCTCCTTCATCATGTGCAGTTTTCCCTCCTCCTGTAACTGCAGGATGGCGATGGTCACCTTGTCACGATACGGGGAACCTAAGAGAGGCCCACAGTTATTATCCTCAACTAAAACTATAACACTAATTTGTTTTACTTACAATAAAAAAAACATGAACTAAAATGATATATAATATAAAAACTTGAGCTTAATTTGAACTGAAATTGACTAAAATCTTACTATGAAGATCTGAAAAATAAACAAATTGTTAAAAATAGCAAACGCACACAAAGACTAAAACCCTCACTAAATGGAAAAAAGAATAAATAAAAATACAAGCTGGATGTAAATGATTAATAAAACCTATAATAATGATGTTAAAATAACATTGGATTAATCTGAAGTATTAAAATAATTAAATATGAAATAAAAATGACTTTCTGTGGAAATATGCAGGTATTTAATTAACACTTATTACTGACAACAATGAGAAAACAACAAAATTACTGCAACTTTAAAAAATGAAGAAAAATAGTTACAAATATTAATAAACATATTATACTATAATAACAGGTTAATGGTACAAAAAAGTCTAGGATTCAATTTTTTTTTTCTAGGATTTTTTATTTCTAAACTTTTTTCTTTGCATTTTATTTGACCCAAATAAAAATTAAAAATTAAATTTTATATATATATATATATATATAATATTAATTTTACATTTAATAATGTAATAATTAGCTGTATCTGTTACCATTACTTGAACCTTTTCGACAAACAGTGTTTTATGTGAGCCCACCAATAGGAGTGCCGACTCCGTAGCCCTTGGAGTCGATGAGTCCTCCGATCTGTGTGAGGTTACAGTTTCTCTGGCTGATGTACTCAATGCTGGTGGACTCCATCAGAAGAGCGTAATCTGTGGTTAAAACCCGCTGGATTCCCTCTCTGTTATTCTTCACCAGCGCTGTGTTCTTCCGGCTGCTCATGAACGCCCACATCTTCTCATACGTGGAGATCTTTGATTTCTTTGAAAGATACATGATGGTATTATAGTAGATTTCCAAGAAATAAACATACCTTGAATGCAATGTCACTGGCAGCATATATATATCAAACGAATAAGATGTTTATGTAAATGTAAATGAATAAATAAAAATCTTCATATTAATGCAAGTATTTATTATGTATATATAAATACACATACATACTTTATATATTTTAAAAATAGTTACATGAATATAAATTGATATTATTATATTTTTTATCACATTTAAATATGTATAAAATAAAAACATATATTTACAATCATGCATTTGTGTTTATATATACATGATAAATATACACAGTACACACTGACATATTATGTAAACAAAAAACTTTTATCTTGGATGCAATTAATCGTTTGACAGCACTAATTATAATATCACATAACATTAAATACATTTAAAATAATGAAATAAAATAGCAAACAATACAATACTACAATATAACATTAAATACAATTTAAATTAAACAAAATATTATTTATATACAAATTTATTTAATTAATAAAATAATAATTAAAATGTAATTTAGTTTAATTTAATATAACAATGGCCACCAGGATCATTTGTGAAAAAATCCAAAGTGATATATTATTTTTATAAAATTTCAGTAACATTAATTTGATAAAAGACAACAATTATTAATCATTAAAATATTAGTATTTATCTGCAAATTTCAAGGGTTTTTATAGGATGAGCAGTGTTTCATTCTGACAAATTTCATGTTATAGCTGTGAATAAATTTAGAGTACAATGATCTTACTACTGGATTTCCTGTGCTTATGTCTTATTTCTGCCATGAAATCCTCGTTGCCGTGCTGGTTTAGATCAGTGCTATGACAGATGTCCTCATATCGCTCTCTTTCTCTATAAGCTGCTTTAATTCGCTCTGTACATGTAATTCCTGCTGGCTGAGGTCCGTGCGCGTGTGTAAAAATCACAGGTTTCGTGTCTGGAGCTGTAACTGCTGTTTGTCCATCAAACCTCAAACCACCTGTCTAAAGTCAGCGCCAAATGAATGCATCAAAAACCACCCACATATTGCCTCAAATGTTAAACAGGCAGATTTTTTTGCATGTAGAGACTAATAATAATAATAACACAATATCAAAGCGAGTTACCTAACCTTAAAAAAAGTCATAGTGGACCCATCCCTCACAGCTCCGTATTCAATCTTGGTCTGCTTGGCCAGATCATCAGCCGAGTCTATAGGCGAATCCATTCGCTCCACGGTGAGGAAAGCAGCCAGGTTAGCCGTGTAGGATGAGATGATAATGAGGGTGAAGAACCACCAGATACCTCCAACAATCCTGGTGGACAAAGCCTTGGGCATCAACTCCGAACCTGACCATGAGAAATAGACAGCCAGTTATCAGATGAATGGCTAAAAATGCTGAAATATCTGAAATATATTTGTTTTTCCAATACAAAATGCATGAAGAGAACATAATGCATTTGATAGCACACGCTCACGGTATTTTTAGAGTTTAAATGAGACATTTGGCCAGCCCGAAGTAGAAAACCATGTGTGTTAAATCTCATACCTTGCTGCATAAGAGCTCCAACACCAAACCAAACGCTGTTGATTAAGGTGAAGTTGTTCTCGACAACATCTGAATCAGGGTTGCAGGGATGAGGGTTGTACCATTCATACGGGGTGAACCTGCAGAAGAGCGCCAACACGCCAACATACTGTACATTTACTGTAAATACACATCCTGATAACCTAAAACCAGGACATTTGATTTCTAGTTCTCAGCATGCTTTGCATAAAGAGAATAGATGTGAAAGTTAGGTGTTATACTCAAAGATGGGTAACCTAAAATGTATAAAGTTAATGTTGCTCAAGAGAAAGAGTTGACTCTGAATCATCAAAAAGAGTCATTTTTAAAACGGGTCCCAAGCCATTGTCGACGTCAAGATGTAAGTATTAGCATATTGCTGCCCACTTGTTGGTCTTTTCACGTTGGTCAGAATGAAAACGCAAATTCATTCTTCACCACTAGGTGCTGGTTTTGGAGCCTAAGAAGCTCACAAACACAGCTTTAAATGAAATCAGCCAAAAATGAATAACTGAATGAATAGTTTGGGAGTCGTTGTACATGCAAGGTGCAAATAAATGCATATTATAGAAGATGAAAGAGCATGCATGCATTAAATATGATTGCGTAACCCATAATAGGGGCACTTAAATAAAATATGAATTTGCAAAATGAAGACCGATTTGCATTTGTATTAAAAATGAGCTGGGCAGGAAACCCAGAGCTAATTAACTACAATCCAATTAGACATTAGAAGCATGAAACCGGTCCAATTTGAATAATTAAATCCCACCTAAAGGTCAGAATGGGCTGATATTGGGATTTACCTGGCAATGACGAACAGCACACAGCTGACCCCGAGGCAGGCCAGCAGCACATACATCCAGATGTCCGGAGAGAGCGGGTTCAGGAAGGAGAAGACACCTGGATTGGTGCCATTGGGTTTGTGGTAGAGGATAGAGATTCCCAGAGTCATGAAGGGCTTGGAAAAATCGATGACTTTCTCGCGCACGTAAGTGATGGTGAGCGGCGCCACGGCCAGATCTGCCACCTGTAATGAAGCCAGTAAGAATTAATTCATGAGAACTCGCTTGACTCTTTAAGACCATTTGAGATGTTGGACGGAGGATGACCCACAAAACTCGTCATTATGAGACTTACATGATCGATCAGCTCTCTGACCATGCCGTTCCACTCTCCTTTGTCATTCTGAGCCCCGTATTTCCCATCGGACACCAGTTTGACTTCATAGGAAAAGCCCAGGATGTTGGATAACTCCTTGAGGAGATCCAAACAGTAGCCTTCAAACCGATCGTTCCCATACAGAGGCTTATCTGACTTCTTGTACATCACATATGGGTTTTCCTGTAGAGGCAAAAGTACTGTTAGTTGCAGGTGGATGGTGCTGTTGATGCTCCGCATTGGCTGATTCCTACCAGGATTGTGGTGACGATGAGCGTGCGGTTGGCCATGGAGTCGGTGATGTTGGTGTTTTTGTCTTTGTTGCTGTCTGTCAGGTTCAGGCCAGTGTTTGAGTTCCACACACCGATCTAAACAGATGCAGAACCACATGAGCAAATAGCTGAATCGTTCTGATGCTGAATAGTGTTTATTCTACAGGAAAGATTACGAGAATAATACATTTACGTACAGTTTTTCTCAATTGCTTTGGTGCATTTCTCGCAAACAGTACTTACATTTGCACAACAGTTAAGGCATTTCTCTAAACAATAAGCGATGTGTGCACATCATGTAGTAGTAGCAGTTTCTCATTCTTTCAAAAAATTGCAAATGCTTTTGGACATTGCATCAATTGCTTCCATACAACTCTCTGCTGTTTTATAACATTATCGTTTGCTTATGTCATGTCAGTCAAAATTAGCTAAACTTGTGAATGCTGGATAGTCATTCCATATAAAACGAATAGTCCTCATTTCATTGCTTGAGTCATTACAAACAAAAATGTTGAACTAGTTGTCAAAATCTGTCTACATTGAATCGTTTGCACAATGCTTTGAATTCACAGAGTGAATTAGAATTGCAAAGAGCATATGCAATAAGAATGTGAAAAATACATATACAGTGTCTTGTACTTAGATACCTCACTACATACAGTAATGTCTAACTTTACTGTAGTTTTCAAATGGCTGTGCAAATAGTATTTAGTGCTGTCTTCAGATTTTGGTGACACTTGCTGAATATGCTCATCTTTTTTGCATTGTAAAAAATGTAAAGAGTAAAATGTCATAATGAAAACATGACAAAGCCATTTGACTATCTTGTTCATAAACAATGGTGTCAAGACTTTTCCTTTTGACGACACTGACACTTTCATTGAGGAATGAGCTATCCATTTTGAGCAAGTGACGCGCTTTTGCAGGTTATCAACTAGGTTTTGCAATTTGCACTAATAGTCTTGAGAAATGCATTAACCGTTTAACTATTAAAATGGTGTTGTGAGAAATGCACCAAAGCGACTGAGAAAAACTGTAACTGAAAATTGAGTGTAAAGAACACTCTCTGTACACGATTAGGATAGATAGATAGATAGATAGATAGATAGGATCAATAAAAAATACAATAAAAGGATTGAGGGAAAAATGCTGACAGTACACCTGTACACTCAGTGGAGCAATGAAAACATAATTTATCTTAAATTCTGACTGCACTGACTGTATTGTGAGTGATCTACACATATATCAATCTGCAAGCGAGTGCTCTATCAGTGTCTTCTTGTACATGACCAGTTAATGTAAATCCACTAAAAAAGTAACTCCTCTGAGATGGGCTGTGTGCCTGTGCTCCGCAGGAGCTTCATTCGCTACGCTACGTCACCTCTGTCTGATAGCTGTTGTCACAGGAAGCGTTGTAAAATATGCATTAAGAGAGAGCCCTCAAATTGAGTGCTTGGCGTGTGATTAGTGCTCATAAACAGATGTTTTATCAAATAAGCTCTCTGCATTGTTGACTCTATGAGTGATGGGAAATTTCATAAATGGATGCAGAGCTCTTGGCTACTTGATGTAGCGTTTGGTTTAGAGCCACCCGCTGAGAGTTTGACAGCGCTAGAAAAGGAAATAAATTACGTTTATTTAATGCAATTATAAATAAGTGGTAAAACTAAGTATAATCCATAACTGAGCCATGAACTTGCCAACACAAGGGTATATGAGCCATCAAAAACATCTAGACACGAGAGGTATTAGCAGGTTGAGGGTCATAAATGGAATAAGTACCATGGTAATACTATGATTTCTTAGGAAGTAACATACAGTAGTATCATACTGTACCATGGTATGCTTTGTAAGGAGAGAAGGGACACAGATGTCACACAATACAAACCTTCTTCCATACTTTGTTAAAACGACCACTTTCCATAAACTGCTTGTGAAAAGAAAACAAAAAATTGACATGTATGACAGATATTAGTTTAGACAGATGCTGATCATGCAAACAGAATCATTTTCTGGTTTTACCTTTTCCATCCCGTCCTCCTTCAGACTGATGATGTCGAGGTCGAAGTCTTTCCTCAGCCCGTCCGTCTTGTTTACGATGATCTGTCCGGTCAGTCCGTTCCACTGAGCCTGAAAGAAGAGAAGAAATCGGATTTTATTCCAGAACAGATTAAAAATGAGGGTGTTGTAATAAAGAAAGATGATAAAGCTCTGATTGCTCGTTTGCTTTTATGTTTAGTCTCACTTTAGAGGCCAGATGCAGCATTATCATCATCATTAGTTGAGAATATGTTTTTGGCTCATGCTAAGCCCAGTGTTTCCAACTTTTCCTTAATGCATTAGCTTACACACACATTGTTATGTGTTTTGTGAGGCTCTCTGCCATTATTTTAGCAGTAAAGTGCAGACAGGAAAGTAAGAGTGAGAGGCAATGAGACTGTGATGAAACCAAGATCAAATCTGGGAACCCATATAATATATGTATAATATATATATATATATATATATATATATATTTATATATAATCATTTGTTTATGTATTTATTTTTAAGCGTATGTATATAAAGTTGATGATCCATTTTTGTATATAAAAAATATAAATTCTAAAAACAT
>JAUMHG010000059.1:17831658-17852463 GCA_032359395.1 Enteromius anoplus
AAGCTACATACCTTCTATGTACATATCAGAGAACAATTTAAAATATTCTCTCAATGCATTCTATGGCACCTTTAATGTTTATGTGGTTGTTGTTTGCAACCGTGCCCATTGCCATATGTTGCCAGGAATTTCACTCTGGAAAATAAAGGTACAAAACAAAAGCGGTCACTCCGGCAGTACCTTTTCAAAAGGTACATGTTTGTACCTGAAGGGTCCATTTTGGTACCTTAAAGTGTATGTATTTGAACCTAATAGGTACAAAAAGTGTACCACCTCAGTGGCAGCTTTTGTACCTTTATTTCTGAGAGTGCACTGTGAAACTCAAAGTCATACAAACCCAGTTTTCCTAAGCTAATATGATTCTTTAGGGTCTTAATTGAAAGATTATAATATAGTTTGTTTTAAAAATTTCTCAAAGGTAGTTTTAAAAATGCTAATTTTCCCCTGTCATAAACAGCTCTGTTCTGCGTACTCCCCCTTTAAAGCTTCACTGATTCGCGTGAACATAAAGGCATTTCGGGTTGAAGAGTGACAGTTAAGACGCTTGTTTCAACGCCCTAAAAGAAATTCCTTGCCTCTGGGAACTTTTTCCCCTCAGGGATACCCCTAAATCAAATTACTTAAGGACTTTAATGCAACCATGCCCAGAAAAGTATGAGAGACATTGTCAAAATAGTTCATCTGCCATCTTCAGTTCAACCGTAGCTACAAGAATCGTTATTTTTGTTTTCTTTCCATACAAAAAAATATTCTCGTCACTTCATAATGTTACGGTTGAACCACTGATGGCAGATGGACTATTTCTGACAATGTTTTTCCTACTTTTCTGGGCCTTCGTTACAGTATTACAGTCACAAGCCTCTCGGTTTTCATCTAAAATATCTTGTGTTAAGAAGATAAACAAAGCTTTTACGGGTTTGGAACGACATGGGGTAATAACTAATGACGTATTATCTTTTTGAACCATGACGACAGCCTCAAGTTGACATTTGTTTACCTTTTAAATTAAAATAAGGTAAAATTAAAAGTGTCCAAGCAAATCAAGCCATTACCAGCTTATCTACTCTGCAGAAGCTCAAAGTCACCTTGTGCACATGTTAATCCACGTCTGTAAACACACGGCGTGCTCCATTTTGAGATTAACTACCTAACACCGAACAGCGTATCCGCTGGTAAAGTAGCTCGAAGTGACTAGTTTCTACAAGCTTCTCTGTTTAGGTTTAACAGCGTGGAGCCGCTGTTGTCGACATGAGCCTCCTGCTGACTCTCCCAAACAATCAGGAAACCCCACTGGTCCAACAAACACCTGTCAATCAACCTGCAATCATCATCGGCAAAACAACATCTGCTATCTCATGTACAGACTCAACAACATTTAGGCCTAAATTTAAGATTTTTCTATTTAAATTGCACATAAAATGGCCATCTATTTGGGTGACACAGTTTTAAGCTAATAAACTTGATGTGATGCATATTTGTCATTCTTACTCTTAATGAAAGTGGCAAGATTTTTGCACTGTAAAATCGTGTAAAAAGACTGTTAATAGGGTAACAGTAGGTTCCCGTACTATATACAAGGGGAAAACGGTAAAACATCTAAGCAGACATTATACAGTAAAATTAACTGTTCAATATTTCGAATTAAATAGAATAAATCAATGCATAATGGTATTCCCAGAAATCCCTGTGTGACACAATTTTGCTTTGCTTTGTTTTTTAATAGTTTTTGTTTCTTACATCTTCTGTTGTTTGATGAATGTTTATTGCACTTTTTAATTGTCATGTGTGTTACCAAGATGGTGTTTTGTGTTTACATGAATGACTCTGTTTATACGATTGTTTGTGGCGAAGCTACTCGTGATGAGCTTTAAATCTTCACCTGCATTATTATGGTGAAGTACAAAACAGATTTTAATAGCAGTGTGCATTGTTGAATTAACTGGTTTACGTTTGTATTTTTTTGTTTGAAAATTACAGTTTATATACAGTTATTACAGTTTTTCTGTATTTTTTTTACAAAATAATTTTGTCAACCACAGCTACCAATTATTATTATTTTTACAGATTTTTTTACAGTGTTGTTCATTATTAACTATTTATATATAATCGTATTTTTTGTATTCAATGTATTCAATTAGTAACTATGCATGGAATAAAAGAAATTGTACTTATTTATGATGCACTTAAATTACTGGTATTTGTTACAAAGTCTAGCTATAATATTTTTTGAGCCTTAAATTACTTCAAATTATTTTATATTAATCAGTTTATTTGCATTTTATTTTTTTAGATTGATAGAAACAAGTATTTCCACTCTCAAACTCCTCTCCTGTTCCTTCTTTATGTATGTTAATAGCTTAAAAAAAAATTAAAACTGTACTTTATGTGTAAAGATGAAACACCTTTGTAACTGCTTGATTTCCCTTTCTCTCTGTCAAACTCTCTTGTTCATGTGCGGCTCTTGTTTATTTACAAACACCAGACGGAGGTCATCTCAAGGATCTTATTCAAATCCTAATCTGACATTTACATTTGTGTATAGGGCAAATATCACCTCAAAAGCAGCAGTGCATACGGGAGCAAATTACAGCTCTGATGAAAATAAGGCAGAGCAGCCAAGCAAGAAACACTGAACATGCCAGATTCCTTCATCATCCTCACCTTCATGTGACTTCCAGCAAGAGATGTAGCAGCACAAACGAGGACTGCTCTTCATTAGAGAAGCGCTCCACCATTCTGACCTGCTTCGGTGGACACCCAGGCTCAGATTATTACAGCCGTTTCTCCTGAGTTTTGCTGTTTTTAATTTCAGAGGACTTATGAGTTTTTAGAATTCAAAACAGGCTGACCTGCTGACCTGTTATACAGCCGTCCAATCACAGAGCGACATGCAAATTAGAATCTGAGAAAAAGCTGTGCTCAGTTTTAGAGAAAGAAGCACTTGATGAACCTTAAACACCCAAATCATTACAGCGCATGAAGTTCACAAACGGTCTGCACCTCATCGGCGGGATGTGTCTCCAGCTCTGACATCATCGCCGGGGCTTTCGGGTAATGAGATGCTAATCAAATGAAGGTATCAATCAAAAGCGTGACTTTGACAAATTGCACAATTCGCCGTGAAGCGGAATAAATCGGAATTAATTGATTTCAGGCTCTGGGTTTGTAATGTTGGTGTGCCAGACGGAAGACCTTGGTTTGTCTTTGAGACTGCTGATCAGAAACAAAGCGGTGTTTCTCTGACTGACTCAAACTCCATTGAAGTGCCTCTATTATGGGTCATGAAAGATTCATATTTTGATTTTGGGAGTCCCAAACAACAGGTTGACAGGAATGCAAGGTCAAAAACACTTTCATTTTTTTAGAATAGGATTTGATTTGATTTTTTAAATAAGCAGTGTTTGTGAAATTTTACCGCTCCAAAAGCAGCACGTAGTGGCAAAGAATAAATTTGCATTATTTTTTCAGACCAGGTCTGTGGGCAATATGCTAATGTTTCATGTTGATGTCAATATGAAACAGCTTGGGACTCATTTCAAAAACGACTCGTTTCAATGAATCAGAGCCAACTCTTCTTTTTTTTTGAGAGAGAGACAATAACTTTATACACGGTGCACTTTCAGATTTAAAACTTTTCATTCACTTTCATACACACTGCACGAAAGATCATTTTCAAAAAAACATAATAGGAGCATTTTAAGACCAACAAAAAAACATCCATTTTACATATAAACAAATTAGCGCCACCTACTGGTCAAAAGTTTGGATTTTTTTTTTTATGTGTTTGAAAGAAGTCTCTTAAAATTATTTATTATTTGTTATTTATGATCTAATAAATTTGTCTCTTATGCATGGATGAAATAATTGATCAAAAGTGAGTTTTAAAAGGGCATCTATTTCAAATAAATCCATCTCTTTTAAAATAATTCATCAACAAATTCTGAAAAAAATAATGTATTATAGTTGCCACAAAAATATTAAGCAGCAAAACTGTTTTAAACACTGATAATAATAATAATAATTGCATTACCAATAACTGAGCAACAATACTATTTGGCAATAATTGAGCAGCAAATCAGACTGATTTCTGAAGGATCATGTGACACTGAAGACTGGAGTAATGATGCTGAAACTACAGCTGCGCATCACAGGAATAAATTACATTTTACAATATATTCAAGTGGAAAACAGTTATTTTACGTTGTTTACTGTTTTTATTACATTCAGTATTTGTGCTCACTATATGCAGAATTTAAAGAGACTTCTATTAGCCTGAAACATGAAAGATAACGCTTGAAAAACCTTTATGACCATCAGGGTTAATTTTCTTCTAGTACATTTTGAATCAAATTTCCTAAGAAGCAAAATTGTGTAAAAACCCTTCCTGCTTGTCCTCGTATCTGTGTGATATAATCGTGAGACTCTGTTGAGAGCTGTTGCTGTGAGAGTTTTGTGGACGTGAGTGTTGTGTCGGAGAGATGGAGCTCACTGCGATGTGAGTGAACCGCTAACGGATCTGAGCACAAAGATGCAGTTGTTTCCTCCATTCATTCAACATCCCACTATCCCACATCACTGGAATACAGCCAGTGTGTGTGTGTGTGTGTGTGTGATGAGTATGAGACTGAGATGTCTCTGTCTCTGCTCTGGGTACATGATCGCTCCAGAAACGTTTGTTTTCATGCTTATACTCTTGTTTATATAAGTCTTTTTGGTTTGATTAAAATAACAGCGTTTGGTTCATCTGATCATGTACATCATGGTTATCCTTTCATATAATTCTTTATATGTGCATCTCTTTATACTTTATATATGAAATAAAAAAGCATTCTGTCAAGAACATGTCAAGTAAGCGATTATATTTTGCATAAAGGAAACAATGCATATATTATAAGGCCATAGAGGTGCATTTTGCAATTCCTTCCCCCACTAATATCTATTTACATTTATTATTATAAAACATAATTTACATAAATCATGTATAAATCCATTTAACCTCCCAATTAGTTATAAATGATATTAATAATATTTTAAAATTTACAATACAAAACTGATTTGTTTCGAGTGTTTTTATTTTAAGATGAAATGTGACCTGGATATCTCTTTTCTAGTTTCCAAAACCAGTCTGTTTAATAAAAGTTTAATGACAGTTAGTCATCAAAGATTTTTCACACCATAAATTGTAGACAGCACCTCATAACCAAACTGTTAATACTCTACGTTTCTTCATCACACTGCTAAGCTCATGCATGCTCGCAGTGTTGTGAAGGGTTTTTCTGGATGCCGGGCGTCAGTCCTCACTCTGAGGGTCTCTGAGCAGAAAGCAGATTAGCCCAGCTCGTTTAACATGCTTAACGGGGGACGATTTTCCAGTATCACCCAGCTACTGGGCTTTTAACCCAGAAAAAGCCGAGAGGACTAATTGAAACATCAGCCATATGGAGCAGATTAAAGGTTTGCAGGGAAACAAAGATTAGATTCGACCTCAAACCAGGAGAAATTATACAGGCGGATTAAACACACAAAGAACGTTATTAAAAGACCTCAAAGACAATTATTAACCGCCTCTGATACCAATAATTCTCACTGTTATTTAACTGATGATGACTTTTACAATTACACACACACATGAGTTATGCATCACCAAATTTTAAAGTGCATTACATTAGAAACCTCAATTCAATTTATCCACAAGAGATCTGTAAACAAAAGTTTGACCTCTGCATTTCAGCATATCTGTCCATGCTTTATCCCTCAGAAAACATCACGACTGGCAAATCACAATTAGAAGGAATGTAAAAAAAACATTTTTAAAGACATACAAACAAACTAATGACTGAAGCTTGAGAACTGATGAATGGTATTCTATTATATAGATAGGATTAGTGGCCAAGTTCAAACTGAACCAATGTAATCATAAGACTCAACTCCGATTCAAAGTACATACATCTAGTTTTTATCCAACAAGAGTTGCACTCTCCAGTGTCAACCACGTGCTTGGCATAACAAAGGGTCAGTCATTTTCTAATAAGAAAAACCAAATGCAAATCAGGTTTAAAGATTTGTCAAGAAAAACTAACTAGTTACAGCAAACACCTGAATGTCATTGCATTTAATAACAAAATATCAATTACTCAATTAGTCAATCAGCTGTTAGCTTTGATGATTTTAAGTGGATTTATCAAGTCAGTTCTTTTCAGGTGTCGTTATAGATATTGTTTTTTACAAAATATATACATTTGGCGTATGACTTGTTATTTTAATCTTCACTTATTAACTGCAAGTAAATATCACACATCATTACAAAGAAATGACAAACTGTAAAGCAGAAAGACTATTTGTTAGATAATCTGTTTCTAAAGAAAAATTTGGCTACTTCTTTTCTGCGAATATTCCGCTTGTAATATGTGCTTGCCTATAAATAAATGTAGCTTTTTTTTAAACATTTAATCAAACAAAATGACATCCAGACATTTTGACTTCTCCAAAACAATATCGAACAGAAAGCATTTTGCATGCTTTTGACACGCAACACAACCTAAAGAAGTTGATTTCTAGGTGGTCATTCAATGCAGTTTAAACACGATTGAAGCCACCGAACACAGCAAAAGAAATGCACCAGTGCTTGTAAATTTTCACAGATGAAAGCACACAGCTGTTATTAAATAAAGGTTTCACTACTCACCGATTCTCAAGACCTGCTGCGCGCTGAGACTGACCTCTGCCATCAGACACAGCAGGACGAAGCTCACACCTGTCCCCTTCAGCATGCTGCACCTGCAGGAGGAACATTCAACATCCATGTCCTTCTTCTTTTTGTATCCATACAGGAATAATTTCCACCCGAGCAGCATGTTTCCACTCACTCGTACTGCTGGGAGTCACCCATCCTCACATCCAGAGGTGCTAACTGGGCATCACTTTCCAGAATAAGTCACCGTGAATGAGCATCCCTCCCGCGGCGCTCTCAGGACATAACGCTGCCGACAGAGACCGAGAGCGCACGGGCTCAACTGAGCGCAAACATGGGTCCGCTGTGAAGATTAACTTCAAATCTGGCAGCAGTCGACCTCGACAACGTCTTTGCTCTTTGGTACACCGAGGAAATGATTAAATCTTGTGCCGGAGCTCTGATGGAAACGCACATCTGCCAGCGGATTAAAGACCCGTTTATCCGTCACTCGCTGTCTGGGATTTCACCAAACTGGAAGACACCTTACTCAACAGCAGTTTGACCTACTTTTAATAGAAAACCACTCTTATCATATTTGAAAAAGTCGAAGAAAACGTTCAGGTCAGGAGAGGGGTGCGCGTCTGGGGAGTTTATGTGTGCGGAGATTCGATTCACTCCAATGATTCGACTCTTTTAAGCAAGTTCTGTTAAAGATGATTCGATCAGATTCGGCTTTTTTTGGAATAGCGTACTACTCTTTCTACTTCTGCCAAATAAAGAAAAATGAGGCAGTAATATAAAAAGTGCTATTGCGCTATTGCGAGTCATTGGACTTCACTCAAACGATTCGTTTGAACGAGTCCATCGGGGAAGAATCGATTCGTATTCTTCTTAATCCTAATGTACCTGTCAATACATCTACTTCTAGAAGTACCCCCCTAAACACACTCAAATAACCTCATTTTCCATACATAAATCCAAATGGTTGTGTTTTAACTTTTTTTTTTTTTTCACAGAGTGTGAGAGCTTTCAAAACTCTGGATCTGGTTTAGAAGGTGATTACTCATATCCTTTAGGTCATTGTGACAGTGAGTTTATACGGCATTAGAGGGATTACAGAGACGGGATCTGGATCACAGATCATTTAGAAAGAAAAGATACAGTTCAGCCCCAGTAAACAAAGCCAGATCATGCAATTCTACAAGAGCTTTAACACTACTTTGACCACATACTTGACTCTAAGTTGCAATTTTATATTTCTTTACAGTGTAACCCAAAATAAATTTCTCTCAAAAGAAATTCCAGTGCAACTTACAATTTATAAAATGTCAACAACAACAACAAAAAAACACTTTTGACACTGAAATTTCCTGTGTGACAACTAACCCCGATCTTCTCTATTTAATTCATTTTCTCTCTCAAAACCACATTTGATAGAAACAACAAAGACTTGGAAAACAGTGCGCAATTTACACATTTGTAAGGGCAAGACAGAAAAGTAATTAATGATGCTGTAGTCCTCTGTTTGCAAAAGCAGAGAATGATGGGAGATTCACGTGGCATCTCTTCAAATATTGTCACGTTCTCAGCTCCAGGACAAACTCACAGCTGTTTATTTAGAGAATAACACATTGCTTCTTAACTGCGAGCAAATACACTCCACCAGTTTGATGTGCCGTATGCTGATTCAGTGTTTGCTGTCCACATGCCTCAATGTGAAACAAAGGTTGTTTATGAGGGATGCAGTTGGCATAACAAACAACTGTAGCAGTGAGTTCCAGACTCCAGCTTGGCATTCATTAGTGGTTCACGTTAGTACTGACAGCTGCTCGTTTTGGTGCGGCACGCTCTGTTTTCCACCTGCATGCTGCTATTTCAGCTTACAGGACAAACACTGGAGACTCTGGAGCTGCCTTCAATAGCTCCTGTTCTCAGCTGTGATGTTGAAAACAGCAGACAGGCAAAAATATAAGTCCATTTTATGCTTTTAAAAGCCCTATGAAAAAATAAAGCACTAGCAAACTACGTAATTGAATGAAATTATCAATTTGTGCTTTATATGTTGCATGCATTGTGCACTATACACTGTAAAAAATACATCATGATTTTGATGGTAAAATGGTAAAAACCTGTTAAATGGTTAACGGTAAATTCCTGTAAAATTTACAGGGAAAAATGTAAACTGACATTCCCAGAATTCCCTGCATTGCATTTAGTTTTTTTTCTTTGAAATAATTCTTCTTAGTTTTTTTTATTAGGGTTATACAATATGGTACAAGTAATGTTGTTAAATGAATGTTTATTGCATATTTGAGTTTAATGAGTCTCATCGTGATGGTGTGTAGTGTTGGTGTGAATGACATTGAGCTCTTTCTGTATATGTTTTTATATGTAAAAGCTGCTTCTGATGGCCTTCGGTTCATCATGTGACGTTTTCATCGCCGCCTGCATTTGATGTTTATCAGTATTTCAAAGCTATAAAACAGATTTCAGTACTTTAATAGGCTGGTATATTAACAATATATCAGTTAATGAAATTACGGTATTTAACTGTAAATTTAACTTAAAACCTAAAATTATGTTTCCATATTTTTAGCTGCCTTTTTTTACCATAAATTTTTTTGCTTTTTTTTTTACAGTGTACATTGCTCTTAGTCCCACTTTCAAAGTAATTGTTACATACGAGACAGGGGCGAGTGGATCCATTCGCAGTTACTTTATTCAAGGTCAACAGGCAGGGTCAGAAACACAAAATCAGAGCAATGCAGGCAATCCAGAATCATAAACAGTAGCAGGCAGATGTCAGGGCAGGCGGCAAACAGTCAGAGAGGATAAACAGGCAGGAAGAGTCGGGGGTAGGCAGCAAACCATCGATAACCAAAGATAACAGTCCAAAACCATACACAAGAAAACAAGACATGGAAGGAAACACCAGGGGAAAACAAGACTTCACATTAAGGTGAACGTGTCTGTGACATAAATAGTCCTCCTGATGGGAATCAGGTGTGTGTGCTTTCAGTCCTAGGCATGGGGTGATATGGGAAATGGAGTTTCTGAGATGATGGTGAGGTTCTGGATGGAGTGCCCTCTGGAGGGGCTTTCATTTTAATCTGCCATTTTTATTCAAGATCCAAGCTTTTCGCAGTCTTGGGTATGAAAGAATTCAAGGAAAACCTGGATATGATGAAAAAAAATTATTTCTAGACTTGGTAAAGTAATGAAATGTAAAAAATTTAATAATAATTAAAAAAAAAAGCAGAATATCATTTTTAAAATGTTCAAATATTGTCTTTGACAATGGGGGGCTTTGAGATGAAAAGGGTTGAGAATCAATGCCTTAAAAAGCTTCATAGTCCCACAAAACTGGTGGAGGCAGGTTTAATTAAAAATGTTGAAATACATCAAAAACATTTATATACGCAGTCCAGAGCTACTGTCCAAGAAGTGCGACTGCATACTAGAGTAGTTGTACCCTACAAAGACTGGATTCTGCGGCACAGGATGAAATGTGGATCCGGTGGAATATGAAGCGTATGGATCGCTGTGTGTGGAAAGCTGACACGGATAATGTGCATTCCCGGGAACATACTTTATCACATTTTGACCATAACAGTTCGGATTCTGACTGTACACTACAGACCCTGTGGCCATGGCCTGCATGCTGTAGGGTGAATGCTGGCCAGTAGAGGGCGTAATAGCGTAGCTGAACGCGGACGGTGAAGGTTGATGAATGGAAACACTGTTGCTTTGGACCAAAGGCTGGTGTCTTATAGTGTTAATGTTCTGAAAGCGGTTTAAAATGGGCTTGTTAGCTGGTGGACGAGGATGGAATGGCCCTGGTTTTGTATTAACGCGGCGACAGAGGAATATAATCCCTGACGCCAGCAGAAAAGCACTAGTTACCCAACCGATATACAGCGCCTCTCCTAGTTCCCTGCGCTGGGCGTCGATCAGCAGAGGGTTGTAGAAGTCTCTAATGATGGTGTGGGCCGTCCAGGAGACTGGGATGATTACGCAAATGGATGCTAAAATCTGCATCACCCCCGCAGCCATTGCAATGAGGCTTTTGGCCCGAGGTTGATCTCTGAGACACAACGTGCAACGGAGGCCCACGAGAGACACGAGCAGCCCGACTCCAGACAGAGCCAGAGCGCAGCACATCAAGCCACGGGCCGCCTGCAGATCCGGCGGCAGAATCAGCAGAGAGTCGTAGACTTTGCACTGCATGTGAATGTTGGCCTGTCTGAAGCACGTCATCCACAGACCCTCCCAGCGCGTCTCCATCACGATGATGTTCTCACCAATGAACGCCGTCACTTTCCACATGGGAAGACCCGTGACGGCCACCGAGCCGATCAGACCAATGATGCCCAGACACAGAGCGATGAGTTCACACTTGCCCTGAACCATCATTGACCTCACGCTTTTGACTTATGTCATCAGTTTCACTAAAAGTAGAGAAACACACATAATTGGTTACATGAGAGACTTTTGGTACAGGACGCTTCTTGCCTTCAATCGGTCAAGTTTAACATCACCAGACAAATGCTTTTAAATGCAAACAGCATTAAGTCAATTTTTCAATTTTAAGAGCCACAAAATATCTACTATAATAAATAGCCTATATAAAACTATTTGAAATTTACAGCACTAGTCACAACATTTGCACTAAAATGCATGGTAATGTTTTTATGTGTTCAGCATAGATGCATTAAAGGGTTAATTCGCCCCAAAATGAAAATTCTGTCATTAGTTACTCACCCTCATGTCATTCCAAACCCATAAGTCTTCGGATATTTTGATGAAATCAGAGAGATATCAGACCCTCCATAGACAGCAGCACAAGTCAAATAATCCCACACAATAAAAAACATCAGAAAAACTGTGCATGTAACATCAGTGGATCAACTTATAATGCAAAAAAAAGCAAAAATAACATAATTTACCCAACCATTCTCTCCTCAGTTATGTCTCCCACAATTTTAGAATGGTTGAGTAAACTGTTATTTCTGTTTGTTTGCACAAAAAAAATTTCTCTAGCTTCACAAAACAAGTTGAGCCACTGATGGCACATGGACTGTTTTACCGGTGTATTTATTAACGTTGCATTTCAAGACCTGGATCATTTCAGTTGTGTTGCCGTCTATAGAGGGTTGACATGAGGGTGGAACGACATGAGGTGAGTAATTAATGACAGAACTTTCATTTTGGGATGAACTAACCCTTTCAATTAATAAAATGTTGCAGTAAAGACTTTTTAAATAATTGTTTTTAAATGAATGCTGTTTCTTTGAGAATATATATGAAGCAGCACAGCTGTTTTCATCATTGATAATAATAAGAAATGTTTCTTGCACAGCAAATCAGCACATTAGAACGATTTCTGAAAGATGTGACACTGAAGACTTGAGTGATGATGCTGAAAATCTAGCGTCGCTTCGCAGTAATAAATTGCATTTTAACAAAAAAATGTAATATAGTTAATGGTTATTTTCCAATTGTAGTTATATTTCACAATATGTGATTTTTATGGCTACTTTTGAATGGATGCTTTCAGCCTCATGATGGGGTACTTATTAAAACAGCTAACATTGACCTCTTGACCTGTTAAACAGAATGAACATTTTCTTTAACAGACTCACTTTCAATTGCATAAAATGATGTAAATGCCCACAAACGTCTCCTCAGATGACAGCGAACTACAAATGAATGAATCCACTCACCCTGTTCTGAAAAGAGATGATCCTGTTGGACGGCGATTTAATGTCCAAATCCAGTCTCGAGCAAAACACAGGTGTGTTAGATGTAGTAAATGTTGTTCCCAGATTAAAGAGGGCAGTCCATGTAACAGCGTAGAGAGAGTGTGATAGTATGTGCTTCAACAGATTAATGACAAAGTTTGTTATGGGAGAGTGGCATAGCTGTATTCTGATTGGTTGAGGATGATGAGGGTAATTGGAGATGCTGATGGTGTGTTTACTGTCCAGTGGTTTTATATGTTGTTAACAAGGTCTCTCTCACTTAAACAAACTCACACTCTGAAGTGAACAGATGACCTTGACTAAGAAAGTTCTTACACTTCAACACTAGAGAGAGCCGCTGCGCCAATCTGGTGACAGGTAAGTCGGTTCTGTCAGGGATGTTGAACTAGCGCTTTGGGAGCTGAAACGAGGGTCTTTTATCCACCTTATTAGGCAACGAAGATGTAAGCTATTTTCTGTGAAGACTTCCGATCCATTATCCGCTATGCTAGTAGATATATAGAAGAATAACAAAGTGCAGTAAAATTATTTGTGCTACAAAACAGTATGTTTATGATTACGATATTGAAATCATATAAGAAACACCAATTTACAATATATTGCTGCATGCAGGCTTTTGAAATGACGGAAGCCAGAGAAACCGGAAGCCTCCAACAAATATGGCCGCGTCTGTACTCTTAGTGCATAGTCTTCGACCGACTGGACTGCAACAGTTCTGTTAACTATGTTTGGTTGATGCTAAAAGCTTGATCTGTTCAAAAAAGCACCCTCGCCTGAATTTGAACCACAAAAATATCAATGAAATAGGACACAACTGTTCCATGCTCAGCATATTGTTAAGCTTATAATGCAATGCCCTAATAATCATAAAAATATAGTGCGCATATACTCTAAATTTGCTTTAAAAAATGACATTTTAAATGACTGAACTATGTTTTACCAGTATTATTTGGTATTAAATCAAATGCAAATGCATTTATATTTTTTGACTATAATGAGATCGTCAAGTGCATTCTGGTATTGTATTCTTCATAAAGGACAACAACAAAAGAATCTCACCAGACAAGTTGCTGTCTACATTTAGTTTACATTTAAGCAACATGTTGTTGTACTAAAACCTTAAAAAAACTAATTTGTTAATTAAAATAAAATATATACCGCAGGATCAAAGATTACATAGATATTAGAAATAACTGAAATAATATGTTTAAGATGAAGCAATGTAACTGAAATTAAATAAATGTACGCTAAGTAGAAATATTAAATAAATAAAAATGTAAAAAGCACAAAATTTTACTAAAACAAAGCTGAAAATAAAAATGTAAAATATATTTAAAAAAGCTTACAAGTACTATAATAGTATAAACAATACTTAAAATCATACAGTTCCTTAAAATGCAAAGCTCACCAATTTTGCATTTGTTGTGTAAGGCACAGGTTTATTTATATAAATATTTTAATTTAATATTTCATTCAATATTTTCATGCTATATTTCGTCTGATCTGAAAATAAATCAATAAATAAAATAAAAACGGATGCACTCTGTCTAGTTATAACAGTTCTCAGTGAAACAGGTCTCGCACCAAAAGTATGCAGTTAAAACTTTAAAGCTGCTCGTTCAGTTTTCATGTGTGGGTGTGTATTCCTCAGTTTCCGCAGCTAAATATCAGTTCTGATCCGTTTCCTGGTTCTGTTGTAACACTACTACACTAACAAGCAGCTCTTGTGTGACTCATTCTCTGGGTGTGTCAGACACGCCAAAGACAATAGTCGTCTTACATTTCACTGCGGCTTTCTTTATTTGAAGCTGCAGGGCATAAAGATCTTGAACGCACTGAGCTGAACTAAACCACCAAATTCAGCACCTGCCTGTAACTCAGCGTCCGTGACTTTTTGAGAAAACGTATCCTCTGAAGCGTAGAGATGAACAGATTTCTTCTGAGAACTATTACTGTGCAAATACACAGCAGAAACCAGAACACCATTTTAAAACTTGCAAAAAGATAACAATCATCTCATCATTAAGGATATTTTTACTTGTTTATTGGATTAAATCGTTTTTGCGCCTTGATATTTACATACAAAAATATTAAACACTTATTTCCTTGTTTCTGTTTTAGACAGTTTCATCTCAGATCATACAAAAATACCTCAAGTAACATATTTTACAACATCCCGAGGTATGATCTGTTATCTGTACTTTACAATGAATCATATAAAACATCAACAACAACAAAAATCTTTAAAAACAATTCTTCATCTCAGTCACAGTCCTTAAAGTTCTCTTACTTACACATTTAAAAAGTCCCATAAACTATATTTCAATTCTATCATAAACATTCCCAAGAAATGAACAGAAAAATCTTAAATGTAAGCCTAAATTTGTTATGTTTATTAATATTAATTTGTTTTTTTTGGCTAGAAGTTCATCCTTTCTTTCTCTCAGTTGCATCTACTTAGACATTCAAAAGCCAAAGTTGAAATGGTTTCCAAAAACATATTTAAGAATAAAACACTGGGAATTTTTTACATTTAAAATGGGTAACACTTTATTTTAAGGTGTCCTTGTTACACACATTACATGTACTTACTATGATAATAACAATAAATTACATGCAAGTAACCCTTAGACAAACCCTAATCATATAGTAAGTACGTGTAGTTAATTACTATTGCTCAGTATGTATAATTACACTGTAACAAGGATACCTTAAAATAAAATGTAAACCTTTTTACATAATTAGAAATATTTTTACCTTGTAAAAAAAAATAGTTAGAAGTCCTTTCCATCTGCTCCTGCATAGATATGATTAAAAATAACATCTGAACGTAGCCAAAAATATTCACAAGAGTGAAACAGAGGGGAAAAATTAAATGTAGATTTTTTTTTAAACTTGTAGTAAGTTTGTCCTTTCCACACAAACACACAAGCTTGTGAGGCATCCAGCTGGATTTCAGAGATAAGCCACGGCGCTGCGGGCGGACGGATGTCGGGACGGCTGTATGAACGACTGCTGCCTAGAAGGCTGAATGAACGACTGCTGTCTGGACGGTTGGTAAGACTGCTCGATGAATGACGGTGGCCCGGAGGGGTGACTGTACAACGAGCGCGGCTGAGGGTGGTAGGCCACGGGCTGCGGCTGATAGGCCACATAGGGTGGGTTCCTGTTGTACATGTACCTGGGATCCGGGCCCTTGTCCAGGGGCCCGCTGCAGCAGGTGAATATGCACCCGCCGGCGAATAAGAAGGCGGAAGACACCCAACCGATGTACAATGCCTCCCCGAGCTCCCTACGCTGGGCGTCGATGAGCAAGGGGTTGTAGAAGTCTTGGATGATGGCGTGTCCGGTCCAGGAGACGGGGATGAGGCAGCAGAGGCAGCCCGCCAGGATCATGCAGCCAGAGATGATGAGAATCATCCGCTTCGCGCGGTCGTTCCCTTGGATGCACGCCGTGCACCTCATCCCAGCAATGGCAATTAGTAAACCCAGCCCGGTCAACGCTACAGAGCAGCACATGAGCCCCCGAGCGGCCTGGAGGTCCGGAGACAGCGCCAGCAAAGAGTCGTACACCTTACACTGCATCCGAATGTTGGCCTGCCGGAAGCAGTTCATCCACAAGCCCTCGTATCGGGTCTCCATCACGATGATGTTCTCCCCAATGAACGCCGTGACCCGCCACATCGGCATCCCGGTGCTGGCCGCCACCCCGATGAGGCCGATCAGGCTCACACACATTCCCACGATCTCCAGGGCGCCGTTCGCCATGATTACAGGAGCCTGAAGAGTGAGGACTGGTTTCGACCGTGAGGTTTTGCATCCCGCTGGATTGGGAGCTGATGGGTGTTCACCTGTTCCCAGCCTCCGCCCTCTAGCTCAGGGGAGGGAGGGAACGCCGGGGCTGGTTGCTATGTAATCATATCCCCTCTGAAAGTGTTTGTGCCTGGTTTTGTGCCACAGGGGGAGGAGGAGGAGCTTGTTGCCGTGTTGATGTTTGCTCAGCAAGCAGCGTCTCTGGTAGAGATCCTGTTCAGTGAGGAAATGCAGCTGGAGGGGTTACAGAACAGACAGGCAAACAGCTCCGGACTGCCATCAATGTTTTACACCGTTTGTGTTGCGGCTCATTAAATTGCTGTCCGATATGTCCAGAGGAACATTTGTGAAGTCAGCTGATGGCTTTATGTTGATGTTTTACGTTTAGTTCAGTCAGGACCACTCTGTTTGATTCAGAGTACTGTTGAGGTCCTGAACTTCTATTTGGTGGCAGGCTTCACTCTGAAGGGTTCAGTTCTGAGCTATTCACTGGCAAAACTCGCTGAGGTTTAAACCCCCCGAATTGCCAGATATTCTATATGCAAATACAGTTTTGTGAATACATTTGGATAATTTAGCTGTGAGCTGGACAGATGATACAGTAGATCTTTGTGGGCAAGCAGTTAAAGGGTTAGTTCACCCAAAAATGAATATTCTGTTATTAAATTATGTTATTTTTGTGAGAGCAGGGGTGGCCAATGTCGGTCCCGGAGAGCCACAGTCCTGTAGTTAGAATACTAAATAAAAAACATGTAGAACGCTCAGAAACTGCATAGTAACATTGTAAAATAACAATATAGAACCCCTTTTCAGCTGAATAGCAACACCCATTGCAACTGCATCACACCTGCAACTGCATAAAGCAACATTCTAAACCCTCAATAGCAACCCATTAGCAGCAGCACAGCAACAACTGAAGATGAGTTTTATTAATCAAAATATTAATTAATCATATATAATCTGGGGGAATATAGCCATTAATGTAGTTATTTTACTATTATAATCCTGTATCTGTCTGTGTGTCTGTATGAAAAGGCCTGCATAAAAAGAATGTGCTGACATGTGATGAAGCTGCATGTCCTGTTTTGGCTTCAGGCAAAATACATATGAAGGGACCCTAACATATACACGTCTGCCTTGTGATCCCTTTTGAGCATGTTACTGTGACTATGCAGCCGCTAAGGTGTTGTGAGTGCTTTATAGAATGCTACTATACAGTTCCTATGGAGTTGCAATGAAGCTGCAAAAGGGTTCTGAATATTTTTTGGAATGTTACTTTGTGGTTGCTAGAGTGTTGCTATGTAGGTTTAAAACATTTTTTTATATAGAATATTACTGCGTGGTTGCTAGGGTGTTGCTATGCTGCCGCTCAGCCGTTTTTAGTATGCTGCTTTGAGGTTTACAGGGTCTTAATGGCTACATTGTAACTGCACAAAGCACATTTGTAGCTGCACGGCATCATCATAGCAACTTTTTTCTCTGCATTTGATAAATAAAGTTTAATTCTCGTCATTATACATTACCATCACTCTGTTCTTCTATTTGATAATGTTCAGTGCTTTGCTACAATCTGTATTGTTAAAAGCGCTATATAAATAAAAGTGACTTGACTTGACTTGACTTGACATGTTGAAAATGTTTTTCATTTACCAGTTCTACCGTTAGGGGGCTTCTAAATCTGAGCATTATCTTCAGAACAGAATGCAAGAAAAATATAGGTTTTGGGAATGTTTCCTTAATTAATATAGTGCTGCCAAACGATTAATCAGTATTAATGGAAAAATAAAATAATAAAATAAAGTTTTTGTTTAAAACGTAATATGTGATGAATGATATGCAATGAAGCTGCAAAAGGGTTCTGAATATGTTTTGGAATGTTACTTTGTGGTTGCTAGAGTGTTGCTATGCAGGTTTAAAAAAAAAATTTATATCGAATATTACTGCGTGGTTGCTAGGGCGTTGCTATGCTGCCGCTCAGCCGTTTTTAGTATGCTGCTTTGAGGTTTACAGGGTCTTAATGGCTACATTGTAACTGCACAAAGCACATTTGTAGCTGCACGGCATCATCATAGCAACTTTTGAGGATTTTTGCATTTCTGTTTGATGACGAGACAATGATTTTTAGATCGGTGCTATACAGAAGACCCTAGGAATCATATAGTCTCAGCCTCAGACTATGGCTGCATGTCTGATGCATAAAGCACACAAAACTGGAATCACTTCAGGAGTTTTGAAGTCGTCATCTAATTGGTTAAATTCTACAAATTATCAGTGTTCCATCTAGAAACAAAGCTGTCATGTTTACAACCGTGATAATGAGTGCTTATCAGGATCAACTTAACGCTAGTTATTCAAAAGTATGGACTTTTTCAAATTCGTTTAAGAGTTTTATAGTATACACCGGTTATTGTAGGGACATTTCCAAGCCCTAAACGTTGCACATTTCACAGAATGAAACGTGATTGGTTGCTTTACTTCTCTGACCTCTTGGGTGGGCCTTATCCATTCAAAGAGGTCACGGTTCCCAAACCTTCTTCTGTCAGTCTGATGGTCCCCAGCAATCTTTGTACTATTAAGCATTTTCTTCAGACAGTGCAAAAATCCAGATTTTGTTCTCTGTAAGATGGCTATTGAGTATGTTTGTTGTATCAGCGAGTGCAGATATGAATTTGCTTTCCTGCGTTGACTTTTTCCAGTTACATCTTAGATCACATACACGTCTTTTTTTGGTCACACAGTCAGTGTCGCTCATGTCTGCTGGTGAATTTGCATTAGGGGTGTGACGTTTTGAGCTTGTGGAACAACAGAAGAAAAACGTAGACTGAAAAACCACCTCAACTGGTTCGACCAGTGTTGGGCAAAGAGAAAAACAACGAAATGACCTCGTCAGATCCAGGAAGGGAATATTGTAAGACTACAGACCAGGAAATAGTCATTTTCACACATTTATTTAATACAATTACAATCAAACCAGTGCTTTAAAAATGGACAAAGTGAAAAACAAACACAATTCTATCAAAGAGTCGACGTTAAGTCACGCATACACAGTTAAATGCTGTGCGGAAAAATACCGCATGTTGCTGTTTTTCTATTATTCCTGTGCAAATTGCAAAGAGTCATTTAGACCAGAAGGAAATGCAGAAATGCATTCAAATCAAGTAAAAACTAGCATTCACATATACAGTCACATTTAATCAACTGAAGCTCCATCAGTCCTGCTTTCTTCTGAATTCTCATGCAGATTGTTCCCTACTCAACTTCTTTATTGGAGTCTAGAAGACTTTAGGGGTAAAGCACAGCTCTCACTGTGTGTCTCAGTATCTTGGAGGGTTATAAACTGTCGGACCAGGAGAATAGGCTGGTTGATACCCGGGCTGGTATCCGTATGCAGGCTGGTATCCGTATCCGGGTCCGTAGGAGTAGTTATAGGGAGCCGATCCGGCCCGATACAGAACGGAAGCCATGTCCTCTTTATCCTGAGTCCGTGGTGCATGTCGACAGAGCAGAATTACGCCGGCGCAGAAAAGCAAAGCTGAAGTGACCCATCCGATGTACAAAGCCTCTCCAAGCTCTCTTCTTTGGGCGTCGATCAACAGCGGGTTGTAGAAATCCTGGATGATCACGTGAGCCGTCCAAGACACGGGAATGATGATGGTCAAGCAGCCAGCCAAATACAAGACCCCTCCAGTCACCAAAACGATGTGCTTGACCTTGGGACGAGAGTCTACCAGACGGGTACAGCGCATGCCGACGGCCGACAGGATGCAGGCGAAGGCGGTCAAAGCCACGGAGCAGCACGTGAGACCCCTGGCTGCCTGGAGGTCAGCCGGGAGGAACAGCAGAGAATCATAGACTTTGCATTGCATTCGGATGTTGGCTTGCCGGTAGCAGTTCATCCACAATCCCTCCCAGCGTGTCTCCATCACGATGATGTTCTCCTGGATGAACGCCGTGACCTTCCACATCGGGAGGCCCGTGACGGCGGCGACCCCGATCAGCCCGATGAAGCCGATGAGCAGCGCGACCACCTCGCAGCAGATGGACTCTTGTCTCTTTCTCTTCTCTCGCTTCAGCTGCTCATCGTGCGCCTCTTTCGCTGACTTCTCATCTGGATATCCCGTGTACGCGCTGCCTCCATACGATTTGTCCGCGTAAGACTTATCCGCGTACGATTTGGCCACATAAGACCCGGCGTAAGACATGGTGGTCGAGTGCCAGGACAAAACAAGAGAGGATCAGACACAGATGCAACGCTGCTCTCATTCACTGTGGTGCTTCTCAACTGAGACCGGATGATCCAGAGGACAAGTATTTACAGACAAGAAAAATGTTAATGATGTTATGTGAACAGACTTGTTCCCCTGCTCCTGGAGAATCTGATAAACAGCTCGAAGGAAACTGGTGATACTTGTTTGAACACTCCCCTTAACACATGATGTACTCGTTACATCGTAAAAAGAATGGCCTCTACGCTAATATCAGTCTGTCTCTCTCTTATTCTGTTCCTCAGTCCGTATCCAGATCAGATGGTGTACCAGCACAAAGAGATGATCTTCA
>JAUMHG010000059.1:17884086-17895847 GCA_032359395.1 Enteromius anoplus
TATTCGAAAAGAACGAACCTGCAAATGTCTCAACTGACCAATCAGAATCAAGCATTCCAGAGAGACGTGTAATAAATAAATATACCATGCATGTAATTAAATTAATAAATATTGATATTTATATGTTATTTATTTTATATATAGTGCTAGGCAACAATTTATTGCATTAATCACATCCAAATAAATGTTTTTGTTCATTCATATATATATATATATATATATATATATACATATATATATATATATATACACACACACACACACAAAAATAAAGACACAGTACATATTTTGAAAATATTTATATGTATTAACATGCATATTTATATTCAAATGATCTATATTACATATAATTTTTCTTAAATATATACAGGCTTGTGTGTGTTTATATAAACATACTAAATATATACAGAACGCACATATATTATGTACAAAGAAATAAAATATTTCGGATGCGATTAATTGTTGCCCAGCGCTAATTACAAATAAATATATAATGTATTATGCATAAACTTTTATTTTGCATGTAATTTAATCGATTTAATAGGACTATTTATTTTGTTATTTTATAATTCAAAAAATCCTGAAAAAATGTATCATGGCTTCCACAAAAATATGCCGCAGCACAGCAGATAATAATCAGAAATGTTTCTTAAGCAGCATATATATAGAATAATTTCTGAAAGATCACGTTACACTGAAGACTTATAAATAAATACATGTTAAACACGTCACAAGACAACATAGCTCTTTTAAATTGTAACCATATTTCACTATATTACTGATATTACTGTATTCTTGATTTAATAAATGCAGCCTTGGTGAGAAGAAGCAACTTCTTCCAAAAACATTAAGAAACCTACCCGTCTTTTTTAACAAATACACCATAAAAAAAAAGGAATTGTCTGTAACAGCAAAACTGAAAGAGAATGAGAAATGCTTACAGAAGACGACCAGCGATGAAGACTGAACTTGCCAAATCCCCTCCTGAACACTTTTAGCATCAAAGACGTCTCCTGATATAACAAATCACACACCGCCAGCCCAACAGCCTGTTAATGTGGAGATCAGCAAGCAGAGAACGACAAATCACACAGAAAAATGTTCAAATCCCTCTCTAGTCCATCTACAGAATAATATCCCAGCAGGCAGAGGAGCACTGCTAATGTACCATTATTCACACCTGAGCTGAAAACGCTGACAGACGCTTTAAAGACGGATACATTACAGTAAGTTTCCACAATTAACCCGAATCCTTTCGGAGAGAAATAACAATGTTGTTGGTTGTGCCGCAATGGTCAGTGGATGTTGCATTTTCGTGCTCATCTAGGAAAGTTAAGTATCTCAGCAATAGTTTCCCAACAAAAGGCAAAAAAAAACTTTTTTCACAATGCAAGGTCATTACATTCAAAATACTGTGGCTCTGGACACTTGAAATAGCATGCATGCACGATACTGGAAAATATATCATCTAAAGTGGCATTTATTCCCATCGCAAACCTTTTAAACTTTTCTGACTCATTTTTCCATTGACTTTCAGCCTCGCTAATTTGTTTATCTGAAATGTTTTGCTTGAAGAACAAGCTCGTAGCAATTTAAATGCAAATAAATGCAATTTCTTTAATATATTCTGTTGCATTGACATTTATGTAAAGTTTCGCTTAAAGTATCTAAATGGCTTTTTGGGGACATACTGTGATGAACTGCTGTGACAAATATTGCGACTTCAAAACAAATGATGGAACTTCTGTGACTTCAGACTAAACTTGAATTACATTGAGTTACATTAAACACTATCTGTGTGTGTGTGTATACATATATAGAGTGTGCACTAAAGCTGATTATAGATTCCTTTGCCTTTCCTGTCTGCCCTCTATGCTACTTTCTGATTTTAATAAAGGCCAGAGAGATGAAAAAACAGACACATGTCTATGCATGCCAAAAGCAATCTTCTCCAAGCTCCCAGCGAGACATAGAGTCCCGCTGTCTCTCTGCTGACCCAAAGTGCATCTCTCTGCCTGGGCCTGACAGACAACCAACAGAACACACCCTTCAGATCCAGAACTAACTCATTCTGCACTCAAAGTCCGGGCTAACGATGTGAGAGATCTAGTTTTATCACGCTGCGTCACTTGCTTTCAAATCAGACGGGGTGTAAAACTTCATTTTATATCGCATTTAATTGGCGGTACAAGCAAATTAATTCCAAAAAAATGTTCGCAAGTCATATTTCTGGTTGAATAACAGAGAAGTGAAACATCAGTATATGCAAATAGTGTCATCACTGATTGATGCAACAGCTTGGAGCATATTCAGACTGTGTGAACTGCACTTAGCAACAACAAATGTGACAAAATGACAGTGAAAACCGACGAAACGGACCGATGTCTAAACTGCTGCATCTAATTATTATGAAAAACAATTGTTACTCGTGACTTCACACATGCATAAGAAGTATACAAGACATTTGCATGTGAAGTAGTTGAGAAGTCAACATACTGGAAGCATTCAGAAATATTCGCTTACGGCTTACGACATTGAGGTCTCGACTCAAAGATGAACAGGGAATCCTGGAAACAGGTTTCTGAAAACAGTTTGCCTATGTGAATATGACAGGGTCGCGTGGAATCTGATTGGTTCCATCATCTCAGCACATCCATCAACACGTCCGTCCAATAAAACAACTGTGACTGTATCCTGCAGATTGGAGATGAGGAGAAATAACTGCACACGCTCTCACGGCATCTAAACGCCAAACTGTTATGTCTGTCTGACACTTCTCAGATAGAGACCGTCTTCATCGCCGCCTCCAAGATTCGGTTAATTGTGCCTCATAATAAAGCAATTAGGATGCAAAAGAAATCCAAACGACCTCTGTTTTACTGTCACCCGTCTAAACGCAAACTAATTATCTCCAAACGCTCAGCAAAAGCTTCAGGCACAAGATACACTGCAGCTCATTATTACAGAGAGACAGAACGATTGAACAATAGACAGACAGACAAACAGATGGAAGGATGGATAGACAGACAGATCTTTAGAGACATAGATACACAGACAGACAGTGTGACACGACAAATGAGAGAAAGCGACTGAACTGTAAGCATCCCTCCGTTTAAAAACAGCACAGATGACAGATGGTGCGGCGTTTCTGCAGTGTGATTCTTCTCGCTCAGAGTTCAGAGTTTTTCGAAAGGCCTGCGGATCTAGATTTGCTGAGCGTGAACGAATCCCACGCGCAGACAGGAAAAGTGTCCTGTGGTTACGGGTGGAGATCCACACAAGATCCAGGGCTAATAACTTCAACGAACAAACTTTGATCAGAGCTTTTTTACCTTTCCATAGTCATCAAACTCAGCGAAGAGCTCCGAGTCGTCGTCTAAACTGTCTCCTGAAGACTCCACAATCAGACCCACTCCATCATCCAGAATCTCCTCTGTGGAAGCACAAATCAATTTTCAGATGAGCACTGCAGTGTTGACATATGACATATTAATTATGCATTTCTGTTCATAATTCTTAGCAACAGGTGCTATTTTCCTTATTACTTATTGCAAATAGTGGCAATTATCTGCACCGCAGTATTGTAGTACATTATAAAACAGCACGCAATAATAACGTGCTGAGTGTTTATAATTTAGTTTTAATACAAATTACTACATTAATGCCACCTTATTGGGACAAAGGCCTCCCTGGTACTTCATTTTAAATAAAATAAAAGGTGGATTCGGACACGGGTTAAATTTTTTAAAAGAAAAAACAGCACTCTTCGTGTGAACAACACGCCCGATTTTTTATTTCAAACCCCGCCAATCGCACGTTAGTGGGCGGAGTTAGTGTAAACAGCCTCTGCTATTTGAACTTGGTGTAAATAGACAATGCGATTTAATATCGCGCTCAGCTTTTTATAAGAGTGTAAGGTTAAACACTTAAGTTTTGTTTTTTTTAAACTCCCTTTTAAAGACATAGAATAAACCCCTTGTTGATATTGTAGGAAAGTCAGTGTTGCATTTTAACACACACTAGTTAGCAGTTATTTTAAAGCATTATATCATATCAAGTCAAATCAAAACACAAAAATATAAACCGTAAACTCTCTTTCCTTACCCTGACTCTGAGAGAAGATGTCTGTGTAGAGGTTGTCTACAGCGTCCGAGCGTCTCGGTGGCAGGAAGCACAGCTGCCGGCGGTCAACAGGGGGCAGCGTGTTGACGGTGAGAGAAAGGGAGACCTGAGCGAACGCCACCTTCATGTCAGCGAAGGTCAGAGTGCGGGCGTCCTTCCCGTTCAGCTGCAGAATCTCATCTCCCGCATTCAGACCTGCAATCATTTCAATATGGTAATCGCTCATGAATAATTAAGCGGCAGAATATTCTACAGCGGTTCTATGAACTGAAATAAAATTAAAGCTAATATGTTAAGTTAGAAACATGCTTACACTAAACGTAGAAGTGTTAAATGTTTAGTTAAAAAACTAAATTGAATTAGCTGAATTACTAAAGCTCTATTCTGAAAAAAAGCCCACATTGTACATTTCAATAAAATTAAGCCCTCCCTTAATTTTTTTCTACTTAAATATTCAGTTTCAATTTGAAATGTGTCATAAGAGTAATACAATGTCTCACTGGTGTGAAAGGCCAGCAGCAAAATAAACAGATGCAATAAAAAAAAGAAAGAAAGAGATTGTCTCTAGCTTTTCCATTTGGCCCCATTTAGCTCGTGGGTTTGACCCAGTTCTCTGGGCGATGTGAAATGTCAGCAATGAGCCAGTCGGACTTGATCCTGCCACACTGATCACGCAGACATCACTCAGGGAGACGAGAGTCTTATTCAGGATGTTGACAGTGTCTGGATGTCAAGATAAGCTTGCTTTGATGGTCATTTAAAGGAGCCATATTCTATAATTTTGCCCTGAAATGCACTTATAATTTTAGCTTATGTCTAGTAAGGAAAGTAAGAGAAAGGCTGAATATAAATATATCTAAAATTCATTCAGAGTGCTGTTTACATAGACCACCTAATCTACAATGTTTGAATTAAATGGGTCGTTTCTGCCACTGTCCCTTTAAGGTTTCTTATTTGGAAAAGGCTTTACAAAATCTTCAAAAACAAGCAAGGAAAATCTTGATTTGTCCTGTTTGATGCATTACGTTCCTTGTGCAGGTACGTTCCAAGTACTGAACATCACTTTAAAGACTCCTTTTAGCTGACGCCCATCTCTCATTCCTCGTTTGTCATTATTCAGAGTTTAGAGGGGTTGAGAATAAATCTGCAATCTTTGGCTCTCGGAAACCCCATAGAGCTGACAACATGTTACATAACACCAGGAGCACAGCGCAGATATCACAGCAATTACTTATACAGCTTGATTCCTGAGCAGATGCTCAGCAGACAGAGAGAGAAAGAAAAGAACAAACCAAGAGACAGGGGTGAAAAGAGAAAGAGAATGTAATTAGGAGGTGAAACGAGCTAATGAACCTTTAGCGAACGCTAATCCTCCAGCTCTCACGTCAGTGATATAGAGCTGCTGAACGCTGTCCTCCTCCACCACTGAAATGGAAAAACCTGCGGGAGACCGAGAGATGAAGTGATAGACGTCATAATCAAGTATAATCATGAAGCAAACCTCACAGGGTTTGAACCCGCAACCTTTCATTTACAAGGTCAGATTTTTAAAAAGGAAAGTTTTCATTTTTGCCATTTTTAATTCTCCATCATGTTATTATAAACATTTCAGAATTCTTTGCTTTTCCATGGACTATAAAATTCATTATTGTAGGATGATTCATTTTTCCCAGCACTGTCCCTTTAACTAGTACCATATAGATAAATCAGCTAATCTCTTCAGGATTTCCCACATGTAGCAATAAATAAAACTGACTACAAACATGCACAAAACATATATATATATATATATATATATATATATATAAATAAAAGTATTACGACATATTAAATCATTACTGGATAAAAGTAACAAATATAATCTTCAACAACTGTCACTGTTGACTAAAATTGTTTTAGTAATTGAAATAAAACTATTTAAAAAAAATAAATAAATTGTAAACTAAATTAAAACCTTTTAATTTTGCCTTTTACAACGGAAATACATGAGTTGAAGCACTAAAATCCCTAAAACTGAAATAAAAAAATATAAATAATTTAATATAAATGATTACTAAAACTTAAACTAAAATTAATGTGAAAATTGGAAAATAAAAGCCAATTCAAATCATTATTAAATACTAGTATAAAATACCATTAAGAGCCCGACCGATATATCGCCAGGCCGATATTAGGCATTTTCCAAAAAATCGTTATCGGCATTTATAATGGCCGATAAATGAATATTTCAAGAATAAAATAAAGACGGACGAAACACCCTTACTGGTAACTTTGATTTGGTTGTTGTTGTGATTTTGTTTTTGTTCAAAAGACTTTAAAGTTTCATATCTAAAGTTTCTATTTTTATACATTTAATATATTTTGATGTTCCTCTGTTCTGTTGTGTGAAACAAGTTTCTTTTTTTTTAAATGCATTATCATTTTATGTTAGTAATAACTACAAATAACTAATGTTAGGGAAATCTGTTAATGTTTTGTTGCGCGTTTCTGAAATTAAAAAAAACCAAATCGGCCGATATATCGGAATATCAGATTCTATAAGCAACCAATATTTGTATCGGTATCGGCCTTCAAGATCCTTTATCGGTCGGGCTCTAAAACCATTGCTCCTTTTTTTGACATTTTGTGATGAGGATGTAGAATCACGGTAAAAGCAACTGTTTTCAATAATTAAATTTACTCTATTCTGTCTACTCATATTCCAAAAACACGCAGTTTACTAAAATAAAACTAGTAGGATTCAGCTGGTCATGTGATCTCATCATGTCGTCCCCCATGAGATGGCCATATAACACACTCACATACTGTACATACGAACTTTTCATTGAAAAAATTATTTATAATCTACTGGGCACACTTTTTCAGGTACCTAGTATAAATAAGTGGATGTAAACCAGACATGGTTTGACGAACGTAACACATTTTTGGCTCTCACCGTAGCCGATCATGCAGGACTCGTCTCGATCAAACTGGATGACCTTCCTGATCTTACAGCACAGCTCGATTTCCTTATACAGCTGAAAAAAATAGCACAGGACATTATTCACTAGTATTCCACATTCAAGCAGCATAAACAACACACACGGGACTGCATGAAAGGGCAAGAGTGACAGAATACAGATCGCATTTCACCGGCGGAGAACTTTATGTTCCCGCTTGATCGATTGCGTCTGACCTGGACACTCAAAACATGACAAATGATGACGCTGAGCAGAAGTTATAAGGATGATGGTTGAAGAGAAGTGAAGCTTCGAAAGAATGAAGCAACTCCATACCATCCTTTTTAAAAACAGATGAAGGGAAACGGGATCAGCATTTTGTGTTCAACAGGAAAAAAAAAAAAAACGATTTTCTTATTAAAGCGTGAAGGAGAGAGGAAGAGAAAGGGTGTTTGGATGAAGTGTGATGTCCCAGCAGGACGAAAGTAATGAGAGAGCGTCTAAGCAGCGGGTGGGAGAGCCAGTTTAACTCCAAACCTACCAGATCATAAATATCCTCCTCCGGTTTGGGGATATAAAACTGCACTTGGTTCTCAATGAGGAACTTAAGTCGCACGTAGTGTTTAGTGGGGTCCAGTTGGTGAGCCTGGAGAGAGACCAGGAGAGATGAAAGCAGACACACATTTAATGGATGAAGAGCGACTCCAAGACATGTTACTGGGCTGTATCTTCTTCTCAGTGGGCCAGATGGACAGGAATCACACGCTAAAAGGCCCAAGCGCTCATATCAGAGAGGATGCAGCGCATTTTCATTCGCCGTGCAGCAAGGGGAAAGCGAATAAATTGCTTTATACCGGACGGACACATGCTTGAGACTTTAAAAAACCCTCTGAGGAACGCAGCATCTGAGTTTACTACACCAGTGCCCTTCGAACTGACATTCAATCCCTCAAAGGCCGAATCGACTCTGTGAATGTGAAAACCTGGCATCAGAAGAGCACGATGAATGCTTCTTGCGCTGGAAAGATCTTGGGTTTCTTGGCGTTACCTTGCAGATGGTTTCCAGCATGTCGAGGGCCGACTCTCCGGGTTGGATGATGGCTAACACAGGCTGGTCGTTTGGCAGCAGCACCCATGATGGAGTGAGGTGGTCTCTGGACCAGATGTCATGATCTGTGCTGGGTCTTGGCAGACCTTTCACTGGGGTCTTGGTGTCTTTCTGTAGTGTGATAAATGAAAGCACGGTGAAGTGGCAGCTGTGAACGAGGCCCTTCAGAGATGCTATTAATCATGTGAAATGATGATCATCTCATCATTTCTAAGAGATCATCGCCTATCTGAGGTGCACTGGGTGCTCATAACTTCCAGCATAAAAATGAGATACAATTGAAATATCATATTAGCATACTAAAATACTTCTTATTTTGTGCATAGTATATACCTTTTCTGCATGCATGAAACTAAACTTCTGATCACAGCCATTAAACATGAATGATAATAATACCATTCCAGCATCTTTCTGTCTCTGCTTATGATTGAGTGAGTGAATCAGAGCATCGACACTTTTATCTGGACCCCAGGTCAGTGGATTATAGCACAACCATCTCTACAGTTCTTACACCACGGATGCCCACACCTCCGCCAACGCCAGTGATAAATATACACCCACATCTCTGCCAACGCACTCCAGAGATCCATCCCAGAGCGCATCTCTCCGAACAGGGCAGTTTTGATTTGGTGCAGCGGTCTTGAATAGTACTTTGTGTGGTTTTGACAGTGTAGTATTGGGAGATGCACGTTTCTTACCATCGTCTCACTAGAAGAATCCTCAAACATGCCATCTAGAGGACTTTTAACTGCATCATCCCCTTCTGCAAAAACCTGTATGAAAATAACATCCGTCAGTCAGCAGTCACCCACTGCATGTGTTTTATGCAGTATGCATTTCAACCGCGTAGAGATAAAAGTGATGCATCAGCATGCAAATTCATTTTCATTTTATTTTTAAAGCAGAGCCGGTTGATCTCTGCATATGCACGTTTATGAGTTCTGGAAGAAAACACTAAGTGTGAATGAAGTGTGTGGGGGGTTTACCTGGTTAATGCTGGGATGACCTTTACTCTTTCTCTTGGAGTGGGTGTCCAGACCCCACAGTGAGGAGAAGCGACTCTTGCGTTTGCTGGTGGAGCGCGACATCGCCTGTGTCCGACGCCTCACGCCGCTCTCAGTGCGAGCCGCCACCTACAGACACAAAACAGCTGCATGAGGTACGGGGACAACATTTATACTGTGTGTCCCAGCGATCAAACTGACTAGACGGCTCCTAGCGGGAGTCCGAGATGTGAACACAGCTGCTCAGTGAAACCTGTTCTCATTGATTCGCTCACACTGATGTTCAGTCGACAGCTTCACTCACAAAGTTGATTAAGAATCTGGGTATAAATGGGTCATTAGTTGGTCTAAATGGGTCATCAGCTAGTCTAAACTGGTCATTATCTGCTGGTCTAAATGGGCCATTGAGTGGTTCAAACTATTTGTTCATTAAATGAGTCACTAGCTGGTCTAAACCATTCATTGGCCACTCTAAATTGGTCAGTAGCTAGTTTAAACGGGTCTTTCACTGGTTTAAACTGGCCATGAGTCGGTCTAAAGGCTTCATTAGTTGGTCTGAATTGGTCATTGTGATCTGGACTATACTGGTCATTAGCTTGCCTAAATTGGTCCCTAATTGGTCTAAACTGGTAATTAGTTGGTCTAACTGGTCTTGAGCTGGACATTATCTGGTCTAAACTGGTCACTGGCTGTCCTAAATAGGATATTAGCTGATCTAAACAGGTATAGCGGGTTTAAACTGGCCATGAGCTCTGGTCTAAATTGGCAATTAGCTGGTCTAAACGCATCCTTTGCTGGTCTAGCCATTAGCAGAGTAAACTAGATGTAAGCTGGTCTAAATTGGTCATTAGCTGGTCTAAAGTGATTGTTACCATCCTGGTCATTAGCTGGGCTACACTAGTCACCCAAAATACAGCAGCTTTACCTGACTTTGAGTAGGAAAGCCATTGTCCTGATTGGATCTGCTTGAGATATTTTCCCTCAGCAAACACAAAGCTCACAAACACTGATGATCATTAACGGTGACGGTATAACCAATGTATTTTCTTCTAATGCATTTAAATCATAAATAAAATATAAAAGCAGAAGCATGTGCATTTATAAACTGCATTCAGTCAGTCTACGGAGGTTCTTGCACTTCTGCATGTTCTAAAAAGAAATGTCAAGAGGATGGATTTCATCCATCACATCACCGTTCTTTCATTTTTTTTTCAGCAAAAACAATTTAGTAAATGTGGCTTCCTCTACCGAAATCGAGTTAGCTAGTTGGGCATCACCTTTAGAACTAAATAAACATACATATTCATTCATAAATATGCAGCAAACACACAAAAACAACTTGCTTCCTGTGGTCACTCGGGTCCGGATGAATTTTAAAGGTTAGTGAAGTGTTTGGCGAGTTCTTTTCAGTGTCATTCAAAAATTATACACGCTCGCTGTGTTGAACGCGCTGTGGCATTTCTGGGTCTCCTGATGGAGAAAAGCACTCCGGCTGCATCAAAAACCCTCTCCACCGCTCTGAACCGAGCTATTATTCGTGAAGAACAGCACACGGGCCAACAGCACTTCATTTGGACTCAACACTTATCCTTTCTCTCTCTCTCCATCCTCTCAGAATGTGAATGCTGAAGAACATCCCCACCCCCTCCACCCCAAAAAAAACCCATCCATGCAGCATAGACAAAAATAACATCTCCCTGTATCCCAGTGTCCTCCAGCTCCTGCACCGAACACCAGAGCTGGAGGCGAATCTGAGGATGGATGGTATTGATCAGCCGGAGCCGTGGCCCACATCCAAGAGAAAATACACAGACCAACCCTTCAGCTACTGTTTCTTTTTATGCCAAAATCCATTACCCATGTACACCAACACTGACAGGTGGGGAGGAAGAAGGTTAATACATGCATTCTGGTTAGAAATAGAGCAATACTGATGCTCTTGATGTGGGTTTCTGAGCCATGCTTCTGTTTGAAATACACTAGATACCAAACGTTTAAAAACGTATCAGTCAAAGTAAGTTGGCTTTAAGCCACCAGAGAGCTGTTTCAGAGAAGTCTGCTTGAAAGGAGCAAGATTGAAGTCTCTAAAACTTTTGAATGTCAAATTTTGTTCAGTTCAAATTATACATTTATTAATATCATAAAACTTTATATGGGTATATGTATATGGGTTGTGGATGTATAAATGTGTCCTATGGTGTGATGTAAAAATGTAAAAAAAAACATCTCTAACAGTCAATGAAGTAAGTCTAAGATTGAAGTCACATTCTCATGTTGTGTTATTTTTTCTGTCACACCATAAGACAATTTTTATTAGGTAATATATTATATTATATAATTTCATATTTTATGAAAAAATACTTTGTGTTTATATTAGTGGTGGGCCGTTATTATCGCGCGATAAAAAATTATCGCCGTTAATCTATTCTCAAAGTTGGGTTGGAGTCTATACTACAAGCTATGGTGATTTTCACCTTTAGCGCGGATGTATAGCAGAATTACACAGTAGCTTTATTCGGACGGGACTAGTTTTCTAAACTACTGTACATGTGAGCTTCGATCCTTATCACCTGTCGTCCGTGATCTTC
>JAUMHG010000059.1:17906561-17929794 GCA_032359395.1 Enteromius anoplus
TCTTGTTTAGACACATGACATCATGGATTCAATCAAATACCAGCAGATAACAAATCAATAATTCACTCACTCTGTTAAAAATCTTATAATGGGTTATGGCTGAGTTTTCCACTGGGACAATAATCCAAACACAATCATCAAAATAAACACAAGAATTAGTCACTGAGCACAAAATGAAGCTTTTGCCACGGCTGTCCCAGTCTTCTGACCTGAACCCTGAGTGAGGGGAACTAAAGAGGAGAAGCATCATGGAGATGGTAATCTAAAAGGTCTGGAGTGATTCTGGATGGTCTCTTTTCTTTTATCAGGTGTTCTCCAAACTCTTCAGGCGTTACAGGAGAAAACTCTTGGGAAAAGGACGTAGCAATAATAGGGTGCCAATAATTGTGGCCAACATGTATTTATTTTCGTTTACTCTTAATTATCCCGTAAACTTCAATGTAATACAACACATTTTCAAAAACAAAACATATCTGTATATATTTTTTAACTCATTCTTAATGAGATCATATTCACTCCAAATGAGTTTCACACATGCATTTGCATAACCCCATCAGTTGAGTCTGACAGGTACAGCATGACTGTTTCTGAAATTACCTGCGGTGTGCCAATGACATCACAGTCATGATAGATTTCACTCTGCATACAGATCAGCCTCTACCACCATGCTGGCTGACGTCCAAAATCTGAAAAAAATAAAAAGAAGAAGAAGAAGGCAAGAGAGTTATAAATTACTATTTAACAGAATCCAAACACAGCAGTTTTCTGAGGCGGCACGAGCTGTTGTGGGATAAAATTAGACTAACCGCGGAGAAATACGACAGAATTAGAACTGAAAGAGGGATTGAAGAGATTGGCCGCTGTGCTTGGAGACCACACATGCTCAGGCGCTCTGGACAGCTTCAACAAACGCAAGACGATGGACTTCACTCTGAGAGGCTGTGTGCGTGTGCGTGTGTGTGGTCGCAGATATATCAACCCGCGGTTACTGCTGCTTCCAATAAACGCCTGCATGAATGGAAATATATACACAAGACCCATTTCTCATTGGATACGAGAGAGAGGTTGGTTGGCACACGCTGTAGAGTATGGCGTACTCGCTAGCAAATTGATTGAACTACAAACAAACACCCCAAACATTTACACGCTTAAGATATACTTGCACTAAATTTCCTGACACATACTGATCCGGTGGCGTTAGATTCGCATGGACCACAAAGAACTGAGATTAGTTTCACGATTAATCTGAAGTTAAAAGCCTATTCATGCAGGATTTTCCCAGCGGACCCCCTCGTAGCAAGAGGGAAAATTTACCCTGTGATGACTAAGCATTATTGCACTGTTCAGTTTATTTAAAAAAAAATATTTTCATTTAACACAATTATGTTTGGTTCCCTATTTAAACCGACTTGAAACAGTTCTGTTTTGTTTCATTTCAACTCAATATTTTTATTTTGAGAGAACACAAATGATTTTAATTGTGTAACTAGGAAGTGGATTTGATGATAAAACTGGGAGACTTGGTAATGTTTAATGCTCTTTCATATAGTAAAGGCTCATGAATAATTTGCATGTGGGTCTTATGTTTCTCATTTCTCTCACTCCTAGGCAGCCGGTATTAAATAACTGAAAACGCTAATTCATTCTTTGCCACTAGGTACCGTTTTTGGAGCATTAAAAGCTCACAAACAGTATTTTAAATGAAATCAACCAATTACTGGAGAGATACATCATTAAACAAATTGTTTTCAAGTTGTTGAACAAATAAGGTGAAAATAAATGCATATTAAAAGTACATTTTTTGACCTTGCATGCATGTCAGAACCCTTATAACCCACCACAGGGGCACTTTAATACATTGTTAAATAATCCTTTTCAGCTAAATTATTCTCATTTCATGGAGACTGCATTCAGCCTCCTACCTATTTATCATCCTCACAGTCTTTAGGCTTGTTCGTACACTGGCCGAGTCAAAAAAACGCCATCCTGCTGCACGAGGGCGCAAAACTCCAGGAAACGCAAACACACAGAAATTCTCCCGTGTCTCCGTGGAAACCAGGCCAGCTCTTCACTGACGGAGCTAGTGTGCACCATCAGGATAACACCAAAATAGAAAGCACTTCAGCACTGGGCCAGCAACATCCCCAAGTGCTCGATCAAAGTTCTCTCACTACAGCAGCTAAGAGCAAGTGCTCATGGGTAAAAACATGCGAGTTCAGGACATCAGCTCCATGTGCCCACAGGCTGTGTTTTAAAGATCTGCCCCATATAGTAATAAACCCATGTGAAAAGGTTACAAAATGATCTACTTGGCTTAAGAAAGATGTAGTTAAATATGACTAGAACATGGATAGGATGGATAGATGGATAAATAGATGGATAGATCCCATAAGCCTGTTCATCTGTAACTGATGGCATTTCGTGTCTCAACCAGCACAAATCAAAACCCACAAGCTCCTCCGACACGGAAAATAACCGCTCTATATCACAAGTCCATCAGGACACGGGAACAGAAGAGCTGATGGATGCTGAAGAAGAGAGGAGAAAAAAAAACAGCTCCATATCTTTCAGTCAGCTTCAATTCTCAGTCTCATTTTTGCTTGTTTAATTGATCAGTAGTTTTTGCTTAGTCAAGTGTGTTATTCGTGCGTACGCAAACTACAGGGTTAGCGTTTTGACTCTAGGAACTTGTTAAACCAACACTGTCGCATGACCAATTCGTACGTATTTTAGGAGTTGGCAAGTTTCAGCTAATGCGTAGAACTTCGTATGACCTCACTCGATTTTATACGATTTGTCTGAATCCAAGTGACGTGTGGGCTTAGGGGCGGGGTTAGATGTAGGTCATTCGTACAAATTTATATGAATTGGCAACTAGTAAACTATGTATGATTTCAATTCATACGAATGAGGTCCTAGGAATTAGCCAATGTGTACGAATTTCCGTGAGTTTGGGCTCGTTCAACACATGCATGCATTGTGTTGGCAACTTTTCCATGAGCAAACAGCACCGGTTTCATCAAATATAAATGTTTTGAACTAGCCTCAGGCTCATTTCTGGTCTTTCCATTCATCTGCCACCAAACAAAGTCTAAAGAGAGCAGCAAACTCAAACCAAACCGCACTCGTTTAAATCCAAAGCATGCTAGTTTGATCAGTTTCTATGCGAATAAAGGCCTGGCTGTTGCTGTTATGAGTGCAAAAACAGTGTAGTGTCACACAGAGTTGTTTGTCAAATCCAGTGATGACGTCAGGCAAATAAGCGGCAGCTGTAAACATCCTGTCATCCCAAATCCCGCTCTTGGAGGTGTGCAAACAAACACACCCAGGGGCTCCATCACGCAATCCAGAAAGCTGCTTCACTGCTCTGCCTGTTTACCTGCAAATCCCCCAAAAATGTGACAGGTGCATTTGCAGTCCTTTGTTATTAGAGTCCCCTGAACACACATACCATGACCTGTCGAGACAGGAGAAGAGCGGCCTGAGAGCTGCCCACCACCGACGGCTGAAAGTCAAGACGATCGGCTTCAGGGACGCGAAAGGGTGAAAACAGCACTTTTTGCCCCAAAGCTGAACCTTTCTCTCAGCGTGGGAGTTTGGGAATGCTCTGAGGCAGCTGGAAACAAAACCTAAAATTCATCAGCAGCTGCAGGGTGGAAAAGAAGGACGCTTCCTGCCAAGAAATTCAGCGAGGGCCCGCTTGTGATGTTCATGTGCTGGGTAATTAATTCACAGCACTTTATCAAAGTACAACAATGAGACTGCAACTCTACAAACACATTAAAAAAATGAATCACCTCCACAGATGATCCTGAATGTCTACTAAAAAGATTTACTCACTCCCGAGTTGTTCCAGACTTGTAAACTTGTAACACAAATACATATTTTACAGAATGAAGGTAACTAGGCAGTTGCAATCTATTTTTGTCCATATATCAGAAGTCAACGGGAAACCAAAGTTTCTGTCTTCCATGGAACATAAAAGAAGATATTTTGAATAGTGGAAGTAACTCGTTGACTGCTGCATATTTAATAGAAGTCAATGGGAAACCCAAACTGTCTTAGTTCTGAGGTACATAAAAGATGAGAAGCAGCTTAAATTAATGCAGACCCAAACTTTATTTTGTGGAATATTTTGATGAACAAACTTTTTGGGTTCCTGCTGACTGATATGAATAAATCATCAGTAGTTATAAGGAAGTCCATGGGAACCCAAACTGTTGTGTGAGCACATACAATATTCCACACAGGTGATTGGGTTTCCATTATATGTACAAAAAATAAAATGGAAATGAATGGGATCTGAAACGGTTTACTGTTTGGTAACCAACATATATAACTATTTTTATATTCTACCTAATGCAAAGAGGTTTGAAACAACATGAGAGAAAATAATGACTTGGGTGGACTGTACTGTACCTTTAAGATTGCTGTTGCTCAACAAAATTTCACATGCAATTTCAATACGAATCCACATGATATGAATATGAACGAGTCGTCTCGTGGGAGTGATTCGTTCAGTCGCGCACGGCTCAGGCTGCAGAGGTTAAGCGTATGGGGCTGTCACGTGATGAACGAACGACTTGAAAAACCCAAAGACTCGAGAGACGAACGAATCAATTCTGTTTCCGCCACAGGCTGCATTGGTTAACATTTCAGCAGCAAAATTATTCCAGAACTTTACGACACGAATAAGCGCCTCCACTTAGTGATACATATTGTTATTGTTGTTTGTTCTGATGGTGTGTTTAGAAAACTTCAGTATTTTCTTGTTGCTGTCAATATTTATTTGAATAATGTTCATGTTTATATTTCACTTTATACTGCACTTTTTATATTGTCCGTTTTTGAAAGAGGGCAAAAATAAGTGTCCTTTTTTAAAAATAAATGTGGTGTTTTGACTTAATCTGTACCCTTTTCACATTTAATATCGTCTCTGTACCTTGATAACCTGAAATAGAAAGGGAAAATGACATCCGGCTATGTTAGAGCTCAAGTACAGTACTGTACAGTAATACTGACGTTACCGTGATACAAACCGAACCGTGGACTCAATGAACCATTGCATCCCTAGAGCTGGTCATGTATATCTGCCACATTTTTTGTTTGGTGGCACTTTATCCATCCCTAAACTTTTAAAAATTGACTTTTTCTTCAGGTAAAACGTTGCGGAAATGTCATTAATGTGACGTTTCCCTGAAAAAAGCCTGATATGGAATCACCTGTTTTTTAGGCATGACGTTTTTGTGACATGCTCCGGGGGTGATCCTCTTTTACGAGATGTTTTTAAGAGCGTGATATCGGAGATAGTCTGAAAACAAGTCAGTATGGTAACACCCATAATGCACCTGGAGAACAGAATGAGCAAAACGGGCGTACATTCAAATGGACGTCTACTGTTTGAGCTCTGGCAGTTATATTTCTATTGCACCGGACAAACGAGTTTCTGTGTCTTCAGCTACTGGAAGTTATTTACAATTTTCCCATGACTATTTTGCATCCCGGACAATCCGAACACTAAACATCTTTGGGCTTTTTAATGATTTTCTATCGTTCTTATTCAGGATTGCCCATTGTGTTTGCATTGCAGTGCTGTTTTGGTGTCAGTTAGAGACCGTAGAAATGTTTAACTGAGAAACGCTGCAAGGGGCATTCAGCACTAATGAAAACAGCACAAATTTACCATCTGTCTGAAAGAGACACTGACTTGAACATAAAACACAGCCAGCGTAATGAGGTTCAGAAATATAAGAACATTTTTATGATTTTAAAGTATGTGCCTTTGGCAAAACTGTACAGGGAGGTCACTGGGGTGTGATGATTGATTGACAGGTCTTTCAGTGGATACCCTCAAGTGACAGCTCGACTCAATATCGAGACACACAGAAAACCTGAGAGACAACCAAATGAGCTCTTTCTGTTCTAGCAATTACGGCTGCGTTTCTGCTCAGAACAAACAACCTGCCAAGCAAAGGATTCAACAAAACAGACCTCAATAGAAATGTTTTTTTAATCAAAAATAGCGTAAACAGCTTGATATCAGCGTTGCGTTAAAAGTACAAATAAAATTTTAAACAAGTTCTTCCTCTCAGTGTTATTGTTAACTCAAACTTGAAACAAGCTGCACTGTAAAAAATTAACTTAAATAAGTGTGCTGTGAGTTTCTGCCTTCCCCATTAATTTTACAGACATCTCTGTTAACTCTAAAACACAATAAAGTGCAGTCCAACATTCAAAATAGAGGTAAAACACATGTTTAAAAAAAAAAACACTTATTTTACAGTGTGAAAAAATATGTAAACATTAGATAAAAAAACTAAAAAATGTAAAAAATAAAAATAAAATAAAAATAACTATGCTGCATGTTTTAGTGAAACTTACTTGTGGGGTGGCCACGCCCCCAAAGTTATGGAAAACATTAAACACATAACTGACATTAACAAAAACCACTACACTAAAACTGAATGATAATAGACACATTAAAGTGATTCTTTAAACACTCATTTTACACTGATCTTTACTGCGTAACCACAGTAACTGGTCGTATACTTCACTGTCCACTAAATCTTTTGATGCTCCTGAAATTGCCCCGTATTTCCTGAGTTTCTCTCGGTCAGAGCAAATGCAGCGCCCTGCCCTTATCTAGCGTCTTTGAAGCCCGTGAACGACGTGCTGATAGGAGGCACAGGCATGCCCCAGCACCTCCTCAGGGACATTTGCTGATGATCCCCTGCCCCCTGCTTTAATAGGTGGATGGGGGATGGGAGGTGGAGGAGTCGTACCTGAGACCCCCGACAACACCCGCCCGAGCTTGAAAGAAAGTACTACTCTACAACACTACTCTTTGCTTACACGATTTTCACTCGAGGAAATGATAATCTAGTTTACTCTGACTTTTTAGGGACACTTAAAACCTGGAAAATACTGAAAAAGTATTTAGAAAAAGTGAAATGAAACTGAAATCAAATATTAATATATAAATATTAGATGAACTTAAAAAAAAAATTTAATTAAAAAGTACAGTTGCCTTGGCAACTAACTCTTTAAAATGAACTGAAATTAAAAAAATATATAATAAATAAATGAAATTAAATACAACTACTAAAAAAAAGGTACAGTTACAATACAGTTAAATAAATACATAAAAGCAAATCTGAAAATTATGGCTTGAAATGAAGTTGAAATTAAATTAAAACTTAAAAAAGAAAAATTAAAAATGTGCCTTGGCAACTAAATAGAATTATTTATATAAAACTAATATTTATTAAAAAAATTAATATTTATTTAAAAAATCTAATAAAATAATAAAAGCACAAACAATTACTTTTAAATCTTAATATATATATATATATATATATATATATATTTAAAAAAAATCTGTAATTGAAATAAATTTTAAATTAAATGAAACAGAAATAGATGGAAACTTAGAACTTAAAAAAGTAGAAAAATGAAGAATTTTTTTTTTTTATAGAAATATATATATAAAAAAAACAATTAGCTAATGCAAATCTTAAATGTTAATAAAGATGTTTTATGAATGCCATTACTATTAATAAGTCATAAAATAATCACAAACATATCTTTTTTTAGAAGTAAAGTACACAAGACTTCGCACAACTTAACAACAAGCAATAAGTCTATATTCCAGCACGCTAGAGGGTCATCCAACCAGTCCACGCTGTTTATTTTTGCCTTTAAGAAGCAAACAAAAGAAGTTTCTCAAGCACAGAGGAAGAGTGAGGTCACATGACCTTTAAGACAATCTGCACGTGAAAACACCACTCTGAGTCTATTAGCATTAGCAATAATTACTGTTAGGACTTAACGGCTCTGTGCTACATGTTTACACATGAAATGGGCCACAGTGTGAGGTTTTTGACTTGTCAGCGAATAAGACAAGGGGGGAGGGCAAGCTGCTAGGCTAACTCTATGGCATCACCATTGATATTTTCAATATTAAATATCTTCATAATTACTAAAGCAGTGCAACTAAACGCTAAAAACTATTAGAATTTTGACGACGTTTCAGTGGATTCGATAATACTGGAGAAATTTTACCTATAAGCAGCTGGGTCAAACTACGTTCATTCATTTCCTGGCAAAAGTGTCGTCTTTTACAAACGCAAGCTGTCTGTGTCGATTCAGATGTGTTCTGCACTTCCACCTGTTGTTTCCGGAGAGCGCGTGAAGCGTAAACACCTCTGGAGAGCCGTCAGATCAGCGCATCTGCATCAGTTCACGCCAGACTGAACGTGTCAAGCATAAACAAGGCTTTACAATGGCTCGATTTGCTACAGTGGATCGACGTGCTACAAGCTCGCTTTTTAAACATTAAAAACATTATGGACTGTGGTGAAGAAAGACACTTGCTTTAAACAAATGAGTTGAATGAACGACTCAAAGACATACTGTACATACTCCTATCGGATACGGTTAAGTGCTTTGACACCATCTGTATTGTTAAAAGCGCTATATAAATAAATAAATAAAGGTGACTCATAACTGTCATAGCATTATTTATGCAATTCTAATTGCACTGTAAATGCAATGCCACCTGTGCAAACATACCACTTCATGCACAAAACAAATTGGTTTAAAATGTAAATATTTGTGTAATAAATTATATGTTGAGTAAAAACAATTCTAAAGCTACTCTTGTCTATTTAATGCTTGTCTCATTTATCACAATGATCTTTTGGTGGGTAGTTTCTCAACCCAAATTAATTTGTCTTTTCATTATTATTTTTTTTTATATCTAATTAATTAAATGTGAAAGAAATTAATCAGCACATCGTTTAATTAATAAGATTAATGCATTTGAATAAATGCTTGGCAGCGCTATATTTTTAATTCTTAATTTTATTTCATAAAACAAACAAATGCAAATTAGCACACATACACTCTAAACGCAAGCCAACGAACAGCATTTTCTCAGACACGCTGAGGTGATTAAAGCTCGTCGGACGATAGAGCAGCAAACTTTTAGTATTTTGTGGAGGACAAGCGACGGCATGTGTTCCTCTGATTACCTGAGCCCCCGTGTGATACGCCGAGAACAGATTAACCAAATCCAGTTTCCAGGAAATCTCTCCTGCACATTATCTGAGTTTTTCCCCTGTGGAAGCCTCCCGCCGAACCCTGGGGTCTCTCCTCCCGCCCCGCGCCGTGCAACCGAGCGTAACCAGACGGGATTCAGACACACATGACTTCACAAAGCCGCGTTGAAATGAGTTTACTCGCTCCGATCACAGGCCTTTAATTTCCACCCGGCTCCAGCACAATAACGCCCCCTGTTTCCCGCTCCGTGCCACGATAGAGCTGGAAGATCAAGAACAAACTAACAGTGTTCACAGGTCTGTCCAACTAAACCACCTGTCTTGGAGTTTGACAGCACTTTAAAACAGCTGCCCTCAACCCCAGAGATAATAACCCTTCAATTAAATCAAAACGCAAGGCGGAACAGGTATGAATGGTGTTTTTGATGCATTCTGGGTAAAACTGAATTATAGGCCCCATCAAGAAGAACAGGAAGCCAGTGAGACAAAACCAAGTCAGCTGCTTACTTAGACATTTTAGGTTTATATGCACCAGCAAAATAAAAGATATAGCCAGATCCTCATATGCATACATTGTGGAGAAGGCATTCCCACAATGCAGTGCACAGCGAGAAAAAAAAAGTCTAATCAGAGTAAGAGTTTCATTCTACTTATTTCATTCATGCCTGGAGTATTAATACAAAGATTTATTTTATATTTACTTATTAAATAAAATTAAATAAATGATAAACTTATTACATATTTGTAAAATAAATATATAATAAATATATTCAAAAATAAAATATAATTATAAAAATAAAATGAAAAAGCCTACTGTAATGAAAAATAATGAACAATTATATATATATATATATATATATATTTCTACTTATAATAAAAAATTACACTTATTTAAAAATTATTTAATTACATTACAAATAAAACAATAATAAACACTGTTAAAACCACTAGTGTAGTTATCAAAAAAATATATAATTATAATTCAAATTGCTATTTATAAAAAAATAATGCATTTACAAAAAATATAAAATAAAATTTTAATAACACATTTGAACATATGATAATCCATTTTCAAAAATATATATTAAAAATATTTCATTAAATTCTAAATAATAAAATAAACTGCAAGTTAGTCTCAAGAATATAAATAAGGAATACAAAAAAAAACCCTGATACATTTATGGAAAAGTATAAACAAACTACTAAATAAACTTTTGAAATCATAAAGTATGAGGTTTAATTTCTATTAAGATGCTGCCTGTGTATTCTGAAAGCAGCTGGGTTATGAAAGAGAACTAGACCAGAGCATCTTGACATGAAAGTTGAGAGGCACACAGATAAAAGGGATTCCCCGTGTTTAAACACTACTATCTCTCACCATACAATCACAGCTGCTAGTGTGAACACATCACTCCGTCCTGTTGACAGGCAAGTATTCCTGGTATGGATCGCAAGTCATAAAACTCTGACGGATGTGTTTGGAAAACAACGCAGAAGCGCAGGAGGAGATACTGTCTGATGGTTAAGATGGGATTGATTCCCTCGAACCCCCCAAAACCAATCCAGGAGAGTTAATTAACAACCCAGATACAGGAAACGCAACCCGGCGGCAATGACCACATCAAAGCACAATGATCAGTATTTATGAAAATCACGTTCTAGCTTCATTTTTAATGATCAAAGTCAGTGTGTCTCCCGAGTAAAGAAGGAAACTATTTCAATCAATTACTTTCAAGGGAAGACAAAGCTTAGCTCGGTATTAAAACCTGTTTAGTTCTTCACTCGTGCAGAACTAAACAACAATTAAACCTTTGTGGCTTGATTGCAGGTTCCCTTATGGAGATTATGAAAACTGAACTGCACCACGGTCAAAGCAAAGTATTAGTTCCTAAAAGCTGCGTTTTTTTCTTCTTCAGAAATTTGCCTATTAAGTGCATATATTTGCCCCAGGAGCTGGTATTATGGGGCGTTTTTTTTTCATTTCGAGGGGCATTTTGAATAAATCACTGATCATTTATAGTTGATGAACTGAATTTTGAACACTCAATGCCTAAATATACAATCAAATCAACATGAAAAAAGCATCTTATTACATTCAACATTTAATGGCAAAGTTCCCATTGCGATGCTATTGGGGCATGTTGTCACATACACTTATTGCGTTTTATTTAGAAGTGAATTTAAAGTTCTGATCAATAACTCTGAAACTATCTCTCAGAAACATAGTTTTGGGAATAAAACCTATGGATTAGAGTAAAAAAGGTGTGACTAGCCTTAAGAAATGTGAAACAACAAAATTGGCCAAAGAGTTTCTATTGTGATCCTTATAGGGGCATGTTGTCACAAAGGGGCAGTGTGTTTTCGTTCAACAGTGAATATAAACTCCTGATTAATAATTATTAAAGCTGTCTCTCGGAACCAGATTTGTAAATTTAACCAAGAAACTCTTAAAGTAAAAAGTGTGACAACTAGCCCCGTTGAATGTTAGGCAAGAGGAATTGGCTATTGGGGCATGAGTCTAAACTCCTAAACAATAACGGTGAAAGAGGGTTTTAAAAACAAATCAAGAAACTAACGTAAAAACTAGCCGCGGTCTCCTCTATATGAAATGTTAGACAGTAAGAATTTGCATCATATTGTGGTCACTTTTGCCCCAAATCTGACTTTGCTCGTGACTCACACTAGCTTCAAGTTTTTTCACTCTCCGTATGCCGTCTCTCATATGATGCAATGCACTTCACAGCTGCGTCCTCCAGCTCTGACCTCCTGTCCTGCCTGACTGCGGATGGCTGATTCATTTCCATCTGTATACCAGCAGATGAGAGATTCCTTCTGTCTTTCCTTTTCTCAGGCCATTCAGAGCGAATGAATTCAGCCTATCTAAAGTCCTTCACACCAGGACACGCTCAGAGGGGATTCTCCTTGACTCTGACCGACTCGCACATTTGCAATTCATCATCTTCCTCACACGGCTACACAATAGCAGCAGCACAGGAGCTTTGTCATTCTAACGACACGCTCACGGACTGTTTACAGCGTCTGACACCCGCGTTTGCGTGTTGATGTTCTGGCATTAACTACCAGTTCAATTAGCATTTAAGACCACGGGTGGAAGACAATAACAATGTTTTAAATAGGCTTTGTTCCTTCAGGATGTATCTTCTGATATGCAACAGGCAATTGGAAAAGCAGCATTATTAAGACATGCAGCTTTGCTAAAGGCAATATAAAACTTATTTTGCAAACCACAATCCAAACGTCATGCATGCAAACTCACACCCCCAGCCAAACTTCATTGGAACTTCTGCCATCATTTGGATCCTATAGGAATTCTAACATAGAATTTCAGCAACCAACAAGTGGATCTTAAGAAAGAACTATTAAGATCCCAGTGGGATCAAATGCCCATGTAGAAAATCACAAGGACTTAAAAGCAGGTTTTAAATATCCTATATTTTTCTTTAAACTAAATAATCTACCAGCAAAGTTCTGGAAAAGACTACACAATATGCAACAGGGCTCAACTGACTTTTGTAGTTTTTCCCAAATAGCCAACTGCAAAATAAATTATTTATTATCATGATTAATATTTTTTATAAATTAACTTGCACTGAATTTCTTTGCACTGAAATATTTTGTGATTATTTAAAACCCTTAAAAATTAACTAAGGATAAAAAAAAAAAATTAAATCTGAAAATGCATGCTTTTTTTTAAAAAAGAACAAAAAAATAATTTAAATAAAAATAAAATAAATTTTAAAAATACTCTAAAATGTTTGTAAAAAATACATAAAATAATCTCCCTTATATTTCTAGGTTGTGACTGCGGGGGACCCTGACTCAAAAATAATTAAACAATAATCTTGCACCATTCTTTACGTGATTCCATCAGGACTGTTTGAGGATTCATTGCAAATTCCATCAGGAATATTCCATACGGATATACATAAAGCCCCAGTAACAACAAACCTAAATGTTTAAACTCACGAAACCATTGAAAATGACCAACATGCTCTCCACATCTACAAAAAAGGCTTCAAGCTCTGTGTTCAGTTTACAATAACCAGCAATAAACACGCAAACATGTAATGGTTATTAATGTTTTGCCAATGCAAACCCTGTTTACCGTGTCAATACGCTTCTTTGAGTGTTCAGCTAGAGCAAGCCAGAGAGCCAGACAAAGTCAGACGTATACAGACAGCGCAGTTCAGATGTGGGAAATCCTTTTTCTCTGCCTCTCGATAGATATCCAGAGTCTTTCAAGCCGTGAATGTGCAGCGTGTCTTCAACACAAACCCAAAGCCTGCCACCACACCTCAACAACCGCACAAACGTCTTACCTTCCCAGGGGGGCGATCCTGTGACCCAATGACACGCGTCCTTTCTAAAACCTCATGTTTCCTGAAGCGCCGTCCACATTCCGTCTCCAACTCCACAACATACAGACTCCCACGTGAGTGGACGGGAACTGAAACAGCTTGGGATGGGGGGCTGTGTCCGTTCAGCGATCTCCCCCCCTCTTCTCTTCTCTTCTCCTCCCCTCTCCCACACTCTTTTTACCTCTTTCCCCTTCCCCCTTTCCTTCTGTCTCGGAATGACTGAGATTGTGAGCAGGAATGCGTGTGGTTCTGCTCCTTTTGGTCTGTCTGAGCGGTCGGGTATGATCCTGCGGAGAGCACCAAATTTACACAAGAATTCAAACCCGCCTCCCACAAACACAGACCACGCCCCTTATCGCACCTTTCCCACAGAGCTCCGCCCACCTCAAGGCAAAACTAAAAATCAATTCTGCAGCAAAATAAAGAGCACAATCCACATAAAAACATGTCTAGGGTACATTTAACCTTAGAATCAAAAGAATAATTATTCATTGGGGTCTATACTTGTAAGCTTATTTTACAACCACGGTGCCTTTTTTTCCCCATTGCAATATTATTTTTATGACTATTTAAGCACATTTTGTTGCTCTCTTTCCTATCATCTGTCTTTACAAAAGTATTAAAACCTGTCACTCACTAACACTGACTCCGCCCACTGTTCACACCTCTACCACAGAGCCCCGCCCACCTCAGACAACCTGTTGCCAAATCCTCCAGCTGAAATAAAGATCAACTTTTTTTGTTCAATTTTTTCCATTTCAATATTATTTTTTTCTGACAGTTAAGCATGTCTCCTTCCTATTTTTATTACCATCACGTGTCAGGATATTTTATTTGCTTAATTTTTTTCCCATTATCCTCAATAAATTACTGTATTACCAAAAAAAGAAAACATTTTAACGAATGTTATTGAAAGGTTTAATACATGCTACAACAATTTTAACCATGCTACATAACTATTTTAAATAATATATATATATTTTTTTGTATTTTTTTTTTTATTTTGAGGTAAAAATATACTTTAACATGCTTAATTTTCATTACAATAAGGGTACAATGCAATAAATCGTTAAATATTATTAATTGTTACTGCTTTTATCTTTTGGTTTTAGGATAAGACTATGTCCCAGGCATGTTCAGGTCCTTAAAAGGGTTTAGTAACATCACCCATCATCACGCCCTCCCTTACTTACCAAAAACATCTATCAAATGCCACAACACTCGCTCATAGAGGTTAAATCTTTAATATTTGGACAGAACAGCATGCATATGTGTCTGCCGAGATAGAGGTGTGATTGGTGGGAAGGCAGCAGCGTTGTTGTCATAGCACCAGAGCTGTAGGAGGAGAGAGACACAGACGTCAATGATGACGACCCGAGCTGAATTCATTTTCAACACGCGCACACACACACACCTTGTGTAGGTATTCTGGGACGCCAGGCAGTGGCCACAGTGTTTGGTAGCAGGAAGCTGCTCCATCACTCTGATCATGTGATCTGCGAGCTGCTTTGCATACATAGCAGCGCAGACGCCCGGGGCCAGATTGAGAGCGGTGTTGGCTGGCTGATATAACCCAGCGACGACACGCTCAGACAGATGAACTGGACTCTATGCAGCTCAGAAGCACAACCTCCTGTCTAGACGATTGTGATTAAACTGTCTAAAATAAGAACCTCAACGCCGTGGTTAGTCTGACGCCGTTTAAAAGTGACTAAGTTTACCAGCCAAGGTTATGACCCCTAATCTGTACAAACTCCACCGCTGGATACTTTCCTCCAAATAAAACACAGAGCGAGACAGAGAGAGAGAAAGATAGAAGTGAGGAAGAAATGCCTTTTGCATTTTTAATGTAACATCTAAAAACAATAAGAAATAATGTTGATGTGTGCAGAAATGACACACGTCAGCTTTAACGAGACGAGACTGTGTTGTTTTTGTGAGGAGAGAGACAGACGTGACGTGACAGTCTCCCAGCGCTGTGACGAGCAGCAGGGCAAACGCAGGTCCGTCTGAGCCCACAGGAACGCCAGACCGTCCACCACGTCTGCTCCGCATGATAAACTATCAGCTGGCTTCCTAAGATCCATCGTGGAAAGCTCTCATGTTCTGCATCGAAGGATTCATTACGGGATGGACTGATCTGTTATAAAGCAGTTTAGTATTCATGATACTTCAGATCCTCAGGCCATTTTAATATGGTAATGTTGGGATCTATGTGAAATAATAATTATATGGTATCAGAATTGGAAATTACCTCTGTGACCCCAATTTCACCTAGAAAGCACTATCGCTGAAGGAGATATTCTTCTTAATAATTCGTTCACACCGAAACTGAAGTGAATAGCATGCCGCAACCATTAATGAAATCATATTTGACACTTAAAAAACATAACAGACAGCTTGCTGGAGTTCTTGATTCTGATTTGGCAATCGAATATTTCTGATATCAAAGACCGAAATCCATAACATCGTAAATAACTGCTCATTCGGGAAACCAATATTTCATTGCTAACACCCATTTAAAAAAAAAAAAGTAAATGCACACTCATCATTAACGTGAAGTCTGGAATTAAATTAGATTTTTATTGGATCTATTTTAAATGTTACACCTGATATTTAATTAATTAATTTAATTTAACTTAATATTTATTACACAACAAAAAAGCAAAAACAGGTATGATTGGTCGAAATACATTTAAAGTGCCCCCATTATGCTTTTTCCAACATGATCATTCATGCAGTGTGTCATGTGAACATAAACTATCTGCAAAGTTGTGACGCTAAATAAAGTTTTTATTCTATCAAAAAAAAGAGTCGAGTCACATTCCGCTTCATTAGTCGCCAGAAATTTGAATCTTTCTCTGTTACGGAGCCGTGTCAATAAGTAAGATATTTCCATTATGTCCGCCCACGTTCTGCATCGAGTACAGTAGTTGACGTATTCTCTCAGAAAGCACCTCTATTAAAGTCAGAAAGTATAGTTTTGGTACAAGCTCTGCAGCGGTAGACCAATCATAAAGGACTGCGCCATCTGACCAATCACAGCAGTGAGGGCTCACAGGAAGGCGGGGTTTAGACAAAGTGATTCTTCGAACTGCTTCACACGAGTCGTTTACCAATCATTTAGAAATGGGGTAAAATTAAATCTATTTTTGGAGAAAACTAGTGTTTTCAGTGCATATATGTAAACCTGTTTTAAGAGACTCATAAAACAATATTAGCCACCTTTAAAATGGGGGCACTTTAAATATGCAAGGTAGATTACAAATATCAAACATTCAGAAATGTGTTTGCAATTAAAAACACAACAAGTACATGTTGTAACACTTACAGCAATTACACACCTAGTACAGTGGCATAAAAAGAAGTATCTCTATCGCCCCCCACAGTACAGGGACATAAAAGGCCCCGCTTTAAAAGTGAGCAGCCAAAACGACTGCATTAATTATTAGCAAAGCAGTAAATTGATTGCGTTACTGTTATAGGGTTGGGTGCCGCTCACAACGACGATAATAAAAGACAAACAAACGCAACATCCTTCTTCAAACTGATGCGACATGTGCCACTGTCAATTACGGTCAGGGACTTTACCTTCGCCGTCTGCCGTGTGTGCATTTCTGATGTCACTCACTGAGGAATACAATAAAGCATCCCCGACAGCAGTGTTCCCACAGAGTAGCTGTGTACTGTTCCTGAATTCACAATATTTCAATGACCCAGGAGAGAGGCTTACGTCGAACGCTAAAGCAAGCAGCATTTAAAACCAATGCACGGAAATGCACTCCGAATTTGCTCACAGCTATTTGGAATCACGTTCAGAGACGATACATATTCATAACACTGGAAACAAGGCCCTGGCTTAGCAAAAAAGATGCACAGAAACATGATGTGACTTGGGAATCACATTCTTGTCTGATTGTAAAACACGACAGGGATGAGAAACGCTGCACCTCTCATGTGACCGCAAGCGTTTGTTTGCTTTTCATGACTTGTATGTTTTGTCTCATCAAGAGAGTCAGATAATCCTGTAATAATTTCATGGCGCCGTTCTGTGAGGACACTTTCTTGTCAAGCAGGAGATGAAAATGCTTAGGGCAGCTCAATATTTATCAATTAAAAAAATTGTAAACATTGAATGTACCTGTAATCAATAGTCAACCATAATACAGCCGAGTCCATGTAGGTACTGCAGGGGATCTGTGTGATAAACAAACAAGAAAAAATTGTTTAAATAAAAATGAATTTCGAAATGTGGCAATTTTTTTTTTTTTTTTAGCTTTATTTATAATGGATATAAAAGCAACTCCTGTAGAGGGCACTCTCCCCTGGACTGTACAGTGTGCTGCCGCTGTCTGTCTTTAAAGGGGTCATACGGTGGTACATGCACTTGTTCAAGCTGTTTGGACTGAAATGTGTGTTGGGAGTGTTTGTACACAACCACCCTACAATGACAAAGATCTACCAGTAGTTTTATTTTAATTTAATAAAAATAAGTTGCCCCTTCTGGAATCAAGCCATTCTCAAATGCATGACGGTGTGGCGTCACACCGACAGAGGCCGCTCCCACAATAGATGATTGACAGCAGCGTGTCTCACAGACTGAACTTGTGTCTTACCTCAGACCCGCCCTGAGTGAGCCGTCATCAGACCGAGACGCAGAGACAAGCAAGACTCCTAAGAGATCGAGGTGTTTTGTTGTTGAATGAACATAGCAGTAGTCATTTATCCCCTACATCTGAGTGACTGAAGACGCAGAAGATTAACGTTACGTTTGGTTCTGAAGGAAAACGCGCCCTTGATCAACCGAAATACATTCATGATCCAGCCTCACCTACAGAAGCAGTTTGTCTTATAATGAATCTTTCCAAATCACCTTTCCTGATAAGCTGCTAATTAGCAAGTTTCACTATGAATACGGCTAAAAACAGATCCTCTGAGAGCGACTCGGAAAGGAGGGGCGGAGTCAGCGGAGCTCGTGAAGATTTAAAGGGGAAGTACACAGAACGGAGCTGTTTTTGACAGGGGGAAATAAGGGTTTTTTTGCAATATCTTTGAAAATTTTTTAAACAAACTATATTAGAAACTTTCCATTAAGACCCTAAATTTTCCTATTCGAAAATTGGCTTTGTATGACTCCTTTGAGGACTCTTATTATGAAGTGTGTTCCCCTGTTCAGACCCCTTGTTAGTTCCCATGACAACTGATCAGCTCCACCCCCTCGTTAACCCTCTTGTCTCCCCTTTAAAAGCAGTTTGTGTGTGTTGGCCTAACTGCGGAGTATTATGAGTTTACTTCTTTACAAGTGTTTCTCCGTATTTCCTTTCCAAGTCTTGTTTTCTGTGTGTTTCTCCAGTGGACCGACCTTGCCTTGTCTTCGGATTATTGTTCTGATTTTTTGCCCTCTGGACTCGCTCGATCGATCAACCCCGCTAGCCTACTGGACTTTTCTTGAGCCTCCGACATACCTGTTTGCCATTGTGTTCGACCCTGCCTTCCGCACGTCCCCGTCTCCCTCATACCAATGTATAATAGACTATTAAAAAGTTTTTGGTCAATTAAAAAATTTATTAAAATTAATATTTTTATTCAGCAAGGACACATTAAATTGATTAAAGATGTGCTGACTGGTAAAGATGTCGGTTGAAAACACGAAACATTTTTAAAGTTAAAATAAAATATTTTAAAAAATGTCTTTCATTATAATTGAAAAAAATATTTAAAATTTTAATAATAGTATTAAATAATTTTTGTGTCTAGTGTACAAATACTAACAAAAACAAACATTTGCACAGTAATGTATGTGTTTTTTACACATCCATTCATAACAATAATGTTTGTAATTTATTTATTATTATTTATTTTTTGGAAAACAAACAGGTTTACTGTTAAAAATTGTGAATTTTCCTTTAAAAAGTTTTAATAATAATTGTACGATTAAGTGGTTAATGTGGTTATTTTATATATATATATATATATATATATATTTATTTTTTTTTTTTTTTTTTTTTTTTTAATAATTTATTTGTTGTATTTAAATTTTAAAGTAAAGGGAATATGTAAAGACATGATATGATACGATACTGGTTTCCTAAAATGAAAAACAATAATGTTAAATCATATAAAAATAAAAATTATTATTAAATTATTTCGGTATCTAGTGTACAAACACTAAAAAAAAAAAAACATTTGCATAGTAATATATGTTTTTTTTACCCACCTATTTAGAATAATAATGTTTGTTAACATAATACACTAAACATGAAGAAAAACATTATATTTGAGTTTATATTCTGAGAGTCTAGAAGGGTTGAGAAGATGACTCAGATGTTCCACAAACCCTGGACTGAACTTGTGAGATTCTTGTTAGGAAGCAACAGCTGCTGAATACGTACAGGAACCTTCAATATCTGAGACTCTGCTTCAAATCCCTAATAAATACCAGGCATGTTGGCTTACTAGGATCTGATCTTCACTCTTTCCTTCTCTGGTAGGAAAAACACTTCGAATAAGCATGGAGTAGAGGACGCTTACCGGCCATAGCTCACTTCAATCAGGGCTTAAGAAGAAAAAGAAATATTTATTACAGTCCTGCTAGGCTCGATCTGAAACAACAAAGAGTCAGCCTCGGTATTAGGGACCAGATGAAAGGGATTGGCCGGAGCATACTAGAGATCATTAGTGAAGATCCCCAGCAGACTCCATCTCATCTCCTCCTTCTCCTTCTCTCCAATATACATCAAAGCACTCTGTCGCTATGAATGCAAACCAGCCAGAACATGTCATGTCAACGCTCAGGCAACCGATGATATGTTGGCATGAGTTGGGCTGATCTTCTCCCACAATCAAGATTGCACACAGCACCAGGGGAAGTCATGTGACTTTAGGCTGCATGACTGCACGCTGATTACAGCACAGTGTGGCGGGACAAAGGTGAAGTTGCTCTGGTGAGCCATTTCGAGGGCAGAAATGTGTGCGTTTTAAAGGAAAATGAACTCAATGTATCCTCAGTTTATCCGAGATGCAGATGAGTTTACTTCTTTACAGGAACAGATTTGAACAACTGTAGCATTACATCAATAGATGCTCTGCAGTGAATGGGTGCACACTGCTCCAGTCCATCAGTTAACATCTTTAGAAGTGAAATAGGATGTGTGCTAATAGGAAACAAATAAAAACTGGAAAAGCACTGTTTGCAAGGAAAACCAGTCCAAAACTCTATAGAAACATTTTAAAGTTAAAACAATCTAGTGATGGATTTCCTTCTTACAGACACACAGCTTTTGGCTTTTCAGGACATTAAGTGATGGACTGGAGTGGTGTACCATTCACTGTTCACAAGTGATGCAATGCTACATTTTCTCCAGATCTGATGAAGAAGCAAACTCTACATCTTGGATGACCTGAGGATGGAAAAAAACAGCATATATATATATATATATATATATATATATATATATAATAAACTGTCCTTTTATAAATATATAAAAAGAGCTCCTGAAAAGACCTCATAATTAGCTATTGTGTCGTGCACAAAAAGTTAAAACAGTTCTGAATGACATAGTGTCATAAAATAAACAAGTGTCCCTTGTTTTGCAAATACAGGGCAAATCAAACTGCCCCACAAAAGCAACGATGCATCTCCATATTTGTGCTAGGTGCCTATACGTGCCATCACAATCCCACTGACAATCTGCGTTTATAATAAAAACAAATCGTGAACACAGCCAGAGCTGAACTCAGGGACAACTTCCGTTGAGACCATCCAAAAAACAACATGCAAAACAATACCTGATTTAGCAAAATCACTCATTCCCTCAAAAAGAAACACACGCAATGTGCTGATCTCGGAGGAAAAATCTGTGCAATGAATAAAAATGATAGAACTAGGTGAAAGAATCAGGGCCATTCACAGGAAACTGCCTTTTAAATGCCTCACGTGTACCTTGTGACTTGCTTCTGATATTCTAATATTAGATACATCACTACACAGCTTTAAAACTTCAATGCACAAAAATCTTATTACGGTTTAGCGCGGTTCAATATGAAATTTGAAAATTATTTTAAAAAGCCGTTTTTGATTTAAACACATTTTATAAACACATGCAATTTATTGCTTTCGTTTTCGATCACGGGATCATTCAGAAATCGTTCTATCATGCTGAAACCTTTTTTTATTATTTAGGTTAAAAACATTGATACTTTTTTAAGATGAATAGAAAATACAAATATCATCATTTACGTGAAATATATTTGAAGTATCTCACTTTTGACCAATCTAATGCCCCCTTGAATAAAAGCATTAAATATACTGTTTATGTCATATTAGTCAAAGATTAATTAATTTATGCAGCTATTAACATTGTAGGTCTACGATGGTTCTCGTTGTTTATGCACTTCGGGTCTAAGGTGGGAAAATTATTTCCTGAAAGCTCTCAGCAGCGCAACATCCTGGTACTTTTCCCTTGCAACGACCAAATTAGTGTTAAACCGACTCCTGCGGGGTGGGAGAAGTTCCAGTTATATATCATTCCAGCTACAGCCAATTCGCATCAACAACAATGAAACAGGAGTTTCATTTCAATGGGAGCATCTGTCTGAGCATCTGAAACACAATCACATCAGGCTGACAATAACATGTGCTGGTGTATTTACTCGTGTATCAGATCTCAGATAAGGCTGGGTATGCTAAATACAGAATAGCTACACCGTGACATTTCTCCTCAGCATCTGTCCTCCGTCATGCTAAAGTTACGGGGATCATTTATCTCCTGCATAATTAACAGCATTGATGGATGGCCCTGGTTTATACGTCTGGGCTAACACACTTTCAGTTACCCCACAATCCCCTGCAGGTTCATCAGCCGTAGTGGTGTTATAATGGAGGCAGAGGATGCTGAGTCATTCCCGGTGTCGGAGCCGCGAGCTGGAGTTGCCCCTCCAGACAATTCATCCTTCATATTTATCAGGATTAGAGATCGTGCATGTGCGTGTTTTTATCGGCCACCCTGGCTCAGCAGCCGCCCTCTCCTTCCCAGCATTCATTACTGGCAAAAATAAAGATGCATGGTCAATTATGTAATGCCAACTGTGCGTCTGTCCTCTCCCGGGCTGGAGTGAGAGGAGATGGATGATTTAAAACATAAATTAAAGCGATTACAGATCAGAACCAATCAGGTGAGTCTCACATGCACTGTACTCTAAAGCCTGCACAGTGAAATATGAGCGCAGGTGTAGTGTGAGACATATTTCACGTGTTGTGTCGCTGCACAGTCACAAACACAATGAGTAAAAGCATCTAAGTGGGTCATCTTAAGCCCCAAGTATCTGGGACAAACCATCGAGCCATGAGGACTGGTGAGAGTCCAACTCCACACGGTTCACAACGTCCAGAACAACAGCTCACAAATGAGACTAAATATGGTTCATGACAACAATAACTAGGAACAAGGTGAAGCGGGGTTGCTTTGGACTGACCATTATACCAGCAAATAAATGGCCATTTATGAGTACAGAATTGTCTGATTAAAATATCTTAAAATATTTAATAACAAAAAAAAAATACTAAAAAACAAGCTAAAATTATATTTATATAATATTAATATAAAATTAATATCAATTTAATAATATGTAAAAGCATATTTAATATAGTTAAATATGTAATAACATATATAAAAATATATATACATTTTATAATAATAAATATATAAAATTTTACCCCCCACAAAAAAAACATATTTTTTTTCTAAATATATAAAAAAAAGAATATTTCTTTAAAAAAAAAAAAAAAAATTATAT
>JAUMHG010000059.1:17933218-17963218 GCA_032359395.1 Enteromius anoplus
AATAAATGCATTAAATAAATATATTAAACAATATGAAATAAACTACTTAAAGTCCAATTAGTGATTCAAAAAAGTTCTTCTTGTTGCAACCCCTAAAATAATTTTCAAATATAATGTATTTTTTACAAATCTATGGTCATATCAAACTGTATACACATCAGTAACTGACAAACTCTTACTGAGCACTGAGATTGTGAGCGGTCAACAGTATGTCTGCTTGTTTTTATGCGGTTTTGCTGCAACACAAAGGAAGGACACAGATTGTAAACAAGTGCGGAGACGGACAGCCTTGAGCTAATTAAACAAAAATCTCTCAGGGCTGGGTTTTGTGGGCTGCATGACATGTCTCAGTAATAGTACTGATATTCTTTCACAAATCCTGGGAATCTTGTCATACCACGTACGCAGAAAATATTCAAAACAAATAATCCGCGACATATGTCCAAACATAGGAAACCGAACACAAATAATCAGATTACACACACAACGTATATTTAGTTAAAACATCCCAACGTGTTCAAACAAGCAAATAAGTTGCGGCAAAGCACAGATGTGATATGTACTCTTGTTGTATGAGGAGGAAGAACTAATCTGTTGATCTCCACAGAAGATGCAAAGAACACTCACGAGACAATTCTGGCCAAAAGCCCGTGATTAAGGCAATGCAGATGAGTTACGCACAAAGAGGGCCATTTAAAGCAACATTCTTTAGCAGTTTGTTTATCTCACTCAAGTGGGCATGTTGTCTGGACTCTCTCCATTCAAAGTTTCCATTAAGAAATAAACTCATCTACATCTTGTATGGCCTGAAGGTGAGTACATATTCAGCAAATCTTGGGTGAACTATTTATGCAATGTAAATCTAAAATCTGAATTCACTTACATAATTGCACACCAGCCAATAACTTAATAACTATTCTAGCATTAGCAAACATCACAAACTAAGACAACGTAGTACCCATATAGAAATGACTAATTTAAGACAAAATAACTCGCGTTACACCCTCGGAATGTTTGCTTTTATTATAAACAAACACAAAACCAACTGTCTCAGCATAAACAGTGCTCCATTTATTCTGGGCCTTTTCGGGAGTGAATGAACAATTCTGTGGACGTGGGTATGATATGAATAATTCACGTCGGGAAGATTTAAAATATGCATATTTGCAGCCTTTACACTTGGCATGTTTCATCACCGCACAAAACAAACGTCAAGATCTGTACAAACACCCCAGCTATTAATATACAAATCACACAAAACGCCCGCACAAACATTACGATGAAGAAGATCCATGACAGCTGGAATAACACGGGTGACGGGCGACACAAGCAAAAGACTACATTGTGAAACAGAGGTCAAAAACTTAAACAACCGTTTTTCATTTAAAATAAAATATGCATGAGTTCTAAATGAGAAGCGATTATACAGCCGATTATTTTAATCATATGGCTGATTGGTGCATATCAATGCATTCCAACGCCTCTCATCTCTCTTTTTCAGTCTTCTCCGAGCATCAGAGATCGTCTCTGCTGTCTGATAAAGAAGAAGCAAAGCAGAGCCTGTTTAACGGAGGACTGAACCTGGGAGGGAGAGAGAGGTTTTAGTTAAAGATCCCTGAGGATGTTCTCCCCCTGACCTCATACACCATTTAAATACTCTTCTAGGTTTTCTGTGTCCTGCTTTGTACTTTGTCTCCATGTTAATGGAGCATTATACTATCTTTGCAACCATTGGCACCGATCGTCTCTGTGATCTACTGAAGCTTACAATACTTTTGGGAAATGCCTGAACATATTGGTCAACCGTTAGATTTTATAACTAACACAATGAAGTGCAACAGTCCGGCTCTGGAAATAATAATTGCACTCTTTCTCTCAAAATTGATTTTTAATGATAAACAATTAAACACCTACTGCGAGCTGTTAAGATTGCATAGACATCATTTCAAAGCATTTTTTAAGATAATGTTTAAAAGCTGAATTTCTGGTGGAAAACTACATTACCCATGATGCTTTACAGAAAATCTCACCGATCAGAGTCCCATGAAGCACCGTAAAATGACCCAAACAAGTTTTTATGTACATGCATATTTTGCAGTTAACTAAAATGCTGAAATATTACTTAACAGAAACAAACAAATAAAACAGATGTAAATCTGCCATAGCATCCTAATGAAGCAGGGATTTGAGCCATATCTTAATCTAACATTGGGTTGGCCTTTGACTTGGGAGCAGCAAGCAACCCCAGAATATCAACGGCCCACTACACATCACGAGCCTAAAAATGCATCACTAAAATAATGTTATGCAGTGTTTATGCATTTAATCAAATTAAGGGAAATGCACCACAACATTCATTTTTAATCAATTAGGATCTAATGCATGTCACCATGTGGCACATATCCTAAGCATCAATGCACCAGATGCTAGACAGCGGGGGTCAGAGCATCACACACATCAAGAAAAGCCAATCTCACCACACTTATTCAAGAGGAAAACCTCCAATGACACGAGCAATGATGGATTGTCACGGCTGTGTTTTAAAATCAGCCGTACGGCTGTAAGGACAGGGTCATCGGGGAGCTCGAGCCCTTGGCATTGACTGAGCATCCTGCAGATGAATTCACAACACACGCTCGGACGCGCTCAAACATCTGATGCATCTTGAACGCATCTGTTAGACTTTAACTGCCGAAAATAAAACACATAAGCCATAATTACCAGCAGAACTCATGTGACAGGACTCAAGAACGTTCCCTTAACGTTACCATATGGTTCACATTTGGTTATTTTTGGGATCCGACTGCTAACATAATATAGGAACAATCTTTCATGTTATTAAGAACCGTAAACCTGACGCTGAAGCAAGGTTTTTGTGTAATAATCATCACCTTACACAGAACGCTCTGTAAATCTTCAGCCAAAAACGAATGTTGTCTAAATGTTGAAGAAAGGTTTTTGTTTGACAACCTCATAAAAACTTATACAGAGCATGCATTAAAGGTTGTTTAAGGGTTATTTGATGCAAAGCCCTACACTGATGTTTCCTGAACATACTTAAAATCGCAAACCAGTGTGTATGGTATTCATATTGGGATTTATATCATAACCTGCCATCAAAAAATAATAAATAAATTGGTAAATGACCCAAAAATATGCTACTGGATGACGGTAAAACTTTCATATTTTTATTTTGTTATGTTTCACCTACAAATCATGTCCTAAAACACCTATATGTTGCAGTGTGTCGTCCACTATGCTGTCTCATTCTGACTGAATTTCCGTTAAAATTTCTGTTTAGGGCGGGAACCAAAAAAAAGGGCTAACATTATCTGAGAGCCACTAACGTTCACCGAAACGCAGCCGTTATTTGTTTTGGGGGAAACACGCAGTCTAGATAAACAAACACAATTACTGCCAGTCAATTAACATTTCGCGCCCAGCACGTGCGGTCTCCAGTGATGCCGCAGTCACGCGCTTCAGCATTTCCGCAGCCTCATCGCAATTCCACACAAAATATTGCTATTGATCTGTAAATGTGTGCTTTTATATAAACATACCTGTCATAATTCCGCACGGCGCCCTGCGCGTACGGTGACTGTGAGACATCATGGCATCCAGCGCGTCTCTGCTGTCAGACGCGCCGCTTTACGCGCGCACACGCTCTTCCAGTGTTTAGCTCGCGGCTGAAGGAAGGAGCGCGCGCTGTAACCGTGGCGCGCGCATACACTTGTTGGTACCATGCGGATCCATTGACCAAATTATTTGTATTTTTTAAACACTGCTCGAATTTAAATTATTTAAACTGTTTTTAAAATGTTTACTAGAATTGTGACTTTTCTACACTACATACAAACGTAATCATCACACAATAATAAAATAGTAAATAAAAAGTGAATTTTTTTTTATAGGCCTATGAGATACATGACATAATATTGTATTAGTAATTTTCAATTACCACTATAATTATATTATTAGAATTATTACTCTATTTTTATAACTAAATTATAACTAAATAATTTTAATCTTGTGATCTGCAAGTTTATATTTTTATTATTTAATAATGATTTTATAATTTGATTATTAAACTACATATACATCACAAAAGAATTAAATTATAGTAAAATATCTAATAAATTATTATATAAATACACAAACCAATAATTAATAGTAATTTAATAGTAAAAGTATAGTAGCTATAATCATGTAGTAGCAATATTATTACTAGATATAATCTTGTAAAATCTTGTGTGTGTGTGTGTTTTAAAGGAAAAATCCTGGCTCTAAGTGCATTAACAAAACCACAGTGAAATATCGGTTCATAACACAAGCACAAAATTGTTCACATCTACAAAAACTGATGAATTTTAAATGGATTGTTCACTGTACCTTCACTACACTTTAGATTTAGAATATCCGGGCTTAAACGTTTGCATTAACATGCAAATTAACAATTAAAATGTGGTTTATATTGTATTTTAAGTTATTTTAGAAGCTATATTTACAAGTGCATAATTTAGTTTAAGTATACTTTTTATTTAGCTGCTTATATTATATCCAAATTAGCTTTAGTTAACTATAATAACCCTGACTGAAATACTCTTTTCATATTTTTACCAGACTGACAGGGTTCAGGTCTGAACCTTAACAAATGGCGCCCTCTACTGAGACAGCCTCAATACTGCATTCTCTACCCCTCCCTTACAGAAGAAAGCCAGTGAGTTCAAGTAGCCACAACATTTACTTGACTTTGTTTTAGCATGTTAATATAAACCATTAAGACAGAAAAAGAAAACAAGAAGTATTGGTAAAAAACAGCTTCGTAAAAATCAACCGACCAAGTTGATGCTCTATCGCTGACAGTCGTTTCGCTTTTCTTCCTTCCCGAAAGCCTACAGAAGCTTTAAAGTAAATACTACCTCCAAATATACAGAACAGAAGATGGGCTGAACACTTTCCACAGGTTTTTTCTTAATAGTAGAACAATTGTGCAAACCTGCACTATTTACATAGAACATGTTACACTAGGCCTCTAACATTAGTCTAACATTAGTGAGTGTAACGTCCAAAAACAACAGACCTCGAAGACTTCGCATGGAGCGAGATGGGAATTTCATAATATATGATCCCTGGTCGTGTCTCGCCTTTTCAAATAAACATGTAGAAATGTGAGCACCATCACTTATATGTGGGCTTTTAGAGTTCATATGGACTCCGTATATAATACGTAGAACATATTCTTCATATTCCCGTTTCACAAGGACGCAGAGTTCTGCTTTACACAGTCCAGTCACAGCTAAAAAAAAACGCAACTCAGTTTCCAAAACGGCTTCTTCCGCGAGGGCCGCCCCTTCCCCATCCACCCCGATGAAACGGAGGCTCGTTTCCGAATCGTTTAGGGCCCCTTTCAGGTCCTTGCTCCCGCCAGTGCGGTTCCTCTCCTCTAGGACCCACCGGGAGCCTGTGAGGGGGGAAATCGTGTCTTGGAGGCCCCATCATGCGCATCCGGAATCGGCCCACAGGCGGTTCCCCGAACACAGGGTTGGGGCCCCTGGACGGCATCATTTGAGGGTGCATATTGGGAGGGGAAAGAATGGAATGGGGCCCGTTATTAGCGAAAGGGGGCATAAAGGGTGGGCGGAGTCCCACTGGGGGGTGCGGCGGTAGGGGCCCCGGTCTGGGCCCTAGGATCGCCCTGAGAGGAGGCGGACTGAGCGCTTGCGATCCTGCTGGGTCCATGTGTGTTGTGGGAGCCTCGTGGGGTTCATCTGAATGTTCTTCGGTTGGGGTTTCTAATGTTGCAAATGACAAAAACATCACCAGCTTTAGTAAACATGTCGAGCCTATCACATCAGCATCATTTCTATACATTTCAGCCAAGTCTAGCTGCCGTACTGCCAAGTGAAACAGGATATTAATGTAGTTTTGTACTTGATTTTATGCATCTGGACCTGGAGAAAGCAACTGAACAGTGTTGAATATCACTGAAAACTGTACAATATTAGCATTATTGAGCACATTTTGAAAGATTTTGAATCTGAAGATCTGAAACTATTTAAATGATTTACGATGGGAATTTAACTGTACTTTATAGTTGACTGATACCTGTGAAGGATGGAGGAGGACCTGCGGGGTTCAGAGAGGCCATATGGATGGCAGGAGCAAATCCTGTTTAAAAACAAAATAAGAGTTTGTGACGAGGTGAATTTATGTGGTTTTTGTATCTTCATGCAGAAAAAAATTGATTTATGGTCTGTATGGGTTTTTTTTTTTCTCTGTCTATTACTCACCAAGACTACATTTATTTAATCGAAATACTGTGTAAAATTATGAAATATTATTACAAATTATATTAAGGGTTTTCTAATTGAATATATTGTAAAAAAGTATTTTTTTCATGTGATGCAAAGCAGAATTTTCAGCATCATTACTCATCTATCAGAACTCATTCTAATATGCAGATTCGCTGCTCAATAAACATTTCTGATTATTATCTATGTTGAAAACAATTGTACTGCACTTCATTAGAACAGCATTTATTTAAAATATTGAATTGGAACATTATGTCTCTACTGCCACTGTTGAAAACTTTAATGCATTTTTGAATAACAGCATTCAGAAAAGGTCGTACCTGCAGGAATCTGTGCGGGGTTAAATCCTGGTGGAGGGTAGGATGGAGGGCAGGCTCCTGTGATCATGGCTGGAGATGGAAAACCCTTGTTGGGAAGGGCTCCTGGGATGATATTCAGCGCAGCCACAGGTTGAACCAAAGGGTTCTATAATGTAGTGAAGAAAGGTAAGAAAGGACATTTCTAACATCAATGAGACTTTAGAAATGATACAGATATGTTTAAAAGGACACGAGGAGGCAAGCAGTGTTCTGCTGTATTCTTTATTGCACACAAAACAACTATTCCAGAAAGTTCTTGAATCAAACGTCGGGATCAATCCCAGAAGCAGACTCACATGTGCAGGGTGACACAATTTAGAAAGTGCCCGTTATTGGTTATGAAAGGTTCATATAATGGTTTTGAGAGTCCACAACAACAGCATGCAAGGTCAAAAACAATCTCATTGTCTTATAATATGCATTAATTACCTTAATTGTTCAATAATTCATTCAACTATTCATTTTTCCAATCCCCTCCAGTGATTGGTCAATTCAGTGTTTGTGAGTTTTCATTGCTCCAAAAGCAGCACCTAGTGGCAAAGAATGAATTTGCATTTTCATTCAGACGAAGTGAAAAAAAAAAACAAGTGGGCGGCAATATGCTAATTTTTGATGTTGAAGTAAACATGCAATGGCTTGGGAGTATTAAAAACGACTTAATGCATAAAAAAAAAAATCCATAAACTTCAACATTGATTTGCTGCCATATGAAGCCACTACGGTGGCTGAGAGAGCTCAACGCGCTGCAAACAGAAGAAAAACCCTTGCAAACTGCTAATTCTCACAACGCAACCAAACATAGAAACGCGCTGCAAATAGCACGGACCACAACGGAAATGTTTCAGGGGGACGTCAAAAATTGACGAACCCATCTGGGACCTGATTATTTGTTCAATGGCTTTTGGTCAGAGCAGAGGTGTTGTCGCTGAACTAAAAGGGGAGTTTTTTATTATTAGACTGATCTGATGAATTACACACTTAACTGTGAAACATTATTTTAATGGTAGCTAGAGTTACTCTCAGATGGGTTGGTCACTTTTTGAGGTCCCCCTGAAACATTTCCGTTGTGGTCCGTGCTATTTGCAGAGCATTCCTGTGTTTGCAGCGCGTGAACTGATAAAGATGGTTTCTTAATGTGTTGTCGTTTTTTTTCTTTCCGCATGTGTTTTCTGACGTTTGCAGCGTGTTGAGCTCTCTCGGCCACTGTAAGCCACTTACACAAGACTAAAGATCTTACATGTACAGCTACTGAGCAACATTCAGAGCTCAAAATGCTGGTGTTTCTTATTCTAACCCCTTTTTTTCCACACTCAGTGTGAATAAAAAAATAAGTATTTGATACGGCAAGATCCGTCGCCTGACCCTGGCATCACGTGTGCTCTGAAATGTCAACACAATCTTGGAATAAAAAGGCATGTGTTTGGCGCCCAAGTCATCTCAGTGAATGATCATTTAGAAATAACAAAGTATGGCTGCATTTTGTGCATGAGCGAGTCTGAATCTGTGGTGAAAGAACTGTGGATGACGTTAAAAAGCAGCGTTTTGGTCATGAATCTATTCATTAGAGATGATTGCTTTTGGCTAAAATTTGAGTCCTCCATCAATAAAATTGATTTCTCTAGAGGAAAAATGCCCTTGTCTGAATTGTGGAAGAGAAATCTGCACAGATCAAGCAGTGGTTAGACATGAAACCCATCCAAAACAGATCTAAACTTATATGTTGGGTGGGTTTTGATGTGAAAGGACAACAGGGGGCTGGGCTTTTTCACTGGAGGAAGCATTATTACGGATTACGGTCTCGTTAAATCTCCTTAATTATAGATTTGTTTCTAACAAACAGGCAATATTAATTACAAATACTCTATTTTTGGGATCTCAAGTTGTTAACTGCTGGACTGGAGTGGTGTGGATTATTGTGATGTTTTTATCAGCTCTCATTCTGACAGCACCCATTCACTGCAGAGCATCCATTGCTGAGACACTGATGTAATGCTACATTTCTCCAAATCTGAGGAAGAAACAAACTCATCTACATCATTCATTTCCTAAGGGCAAGTACATTTCCTGCAAATGTTCTTTTTAAGGTGAACTTCAGCCAGACTTGTGACCCACCGTAAGGTCTTGTCCACGTTGCAGTTGTTCAGCTACTTCACACTGATTTTGCTCTGGTTTACAGTCTGGACAAGCTGCTGAAAGTCAAAGCTTGTCTGCTGATTGAAGATGACTGATTTCACAGAAAATCACGAAGTGTATCATAGACACAGGATCTGCCTTTTTTTGTTTAGCTACAGACTGCAAATCTGTCCAGCGGGAGGATATCAAACATGTTTTGAGAACATATTGTTTTCAGTTTGCATGCGTCTCCTAGAGCGTGTTTCTGTGTGTTGTGTTTGAAAGGACTTCAAGCATTTAATACATGGTCACCAGTGTTATTCTGTAACCATTATTAAAGCCAGCAATGGGGTGATGCCTATTGATGCAAAACCTGTTTAAAGATGAACATCTGTGTACTGTATTCCAGCCTTAAGGCACTGAAAGGCCTGTGCAGTATTGGAGGCATCTGGCCAGTTAATTTTTTTCTGCTGGGATATCTGGAATATTACCACCTAGTATTAAATACAAAAAATGTAAACTTTTTTAAGATAACAGCACAGCAACAATATATATATATAATTTGATCACAGGTGAACGGACTGAATCCCAGATACCCACTGACACTACAGGCACAAACACTTCAAATGTGCATGCTACATTTATCAGTGCCATTGCATGTGTATATTCTGTTCAATATATAATAATAATAATAATAATAAACTGCTAACGTGAATGCAGAACGATGACATCTAGTGGCATGTTTCGCATTTTGTGGCTGATTGTACTGCTCAGAAAATCATACTAAAACAGTTTCAAGACTCACACTTTTAATAGACTGAAGAAAGTTTAACGCCATCGTTTCTAAAAGCACTTATAGGCTTGCCTTTTGGGGAATTATATCATGCTCAGTTATTTATATACTGTTTTAGATTAGAGTAATCTGACTATACACTACTAATCTACTTATTACATTAAATTATAACAAATGACTGCATAGATGCACACATTTCAAAACCCAGTTATTTTAAACACTTACTTTGTAACACTTAAGATTCAGTTTGCAAACATGAGTTGTGCCCCAGGAACATACATGTATTCATTTAGGTTTGTTCACATATTAAAATGAATACTGTTTGTGCATATAAAACATTGGCTAATATTACTATATATATACATACACACACACACACACACTTTTAACATACAGTCATGGCCAAAATCGTTGGCAATTTTTCCAGAAAATCGAGTATTTCTCACAGAAAAGTATTGCTATACACATTTTTATTCCTTTTGTGTGTTTTGGAACAAAAAAGGGAGGAAAAAAGCTAAATTGACGTAATGTCACACAATACTCAAACAACTGGGCTGGACAAAATTATTGGCACCCTTAACTTAATATTGGGTTGCACACCCGTTGGAAAAAAAAACCCCCGTTGAAATCATTCACTTCCTCTAACCATCAATAAGCTTCTTACACCCCTCACCTGAAAGTTTGGACCACTCTTCCTTTGAAAACTGCTCCAGGTCTCTCATAATGGAAGGGCACCTTTTCCCAACAGCAATTTTGAGATCTCTCCACAGGTGTTCAACGGGATTTAGATCTGGACTCATTGCTGGCCACTTCAGAACTCTCCAGCGCTTTGTGGCCATCCATTTCTGGGTTCTTTTTAAACAACGTTAGGGGTCATTGTCCTGCTGGAAGACCCAAGATCTCGGACGCAAACCCAGCTTTTTGACACAGGCCCCTACACTGAGACCCAAAATCCTTTGGTAATCCTCAGATTTCATAATGGCTTGCACGCAGTCGAGAAACCCCGGCCAGAAGCATCAAAACAACCCCAAAACATCTTTGACCTCTGACTGTAGGTACTGTGTTCTTTTCTTTGTACGCCTCATTCCATTTTTGGTAAACAGTAGAATGAAATGCTTTACCAAAAAGCTCTATAGCCCTGTTCACACTAGAAGCGACTTCATGTCGCCAGAGGCTGGCGACGAGGTCGCTAGTGGGCGTTCTCATTACTGGTCGCTTGACAGCGAATCAGGTTTCTTGCCGCTAAATACAAACATTTTGGAGGCAAAAGACCGAATATAAGTATACTGAGTCCATACATACAAACAAAAATGAATGAGAAACAGAGAGTACTTTTTTCCATTGCGTGCATTTATCTACGGCAAAAACGCAAACGCCATTCCCCTTTCCATGCCTCATTTTTTAAATTTATGTCCGTGTATGTGGGCAGGGACATATCGTATAAAACAGGAAAATTGCTAACAGTTAGGATTAATTTCTCCTCCATCACTGCTGGAGCTGAAAAAAAGGGAGTATGATCACATGAGCACTATCGTCTTCTTTCCTATTGGCTGTCGCTCACGAAAGTCGCTCTTCATTTGCGTAAAAAGTTGAGAGATTCTGAACTTTGTTGCGTCGCTGGACACGCCCACATCCGGTCGCTGTCGCTCTTGTCGCCGGATATCGCCAGCTCTCCATTGAAATGAATGGGATCATGTCGCTTTGTCGCTGCGTGTCGCTGTTAGTGTGAACCGGGCTTAACTTGGTCTCATCTTTCCACAAGACGTTTTTCCAGAAGGATTTTGGCTTACTCGAGTACATTTTGGCTTTTTTATGTCTCTGTGTCAGCCGTGGGCTCCTCCTGCCATAGCGTTTCATTTAAATGTCGACAGATAGACTCACACTGATGTTCCCTGAATCTGCAGGACAGCTTGAATTTCTTTGGAAATTGTTTGGAGCTGCTTATCCACTATCCGGACTATCTTGCGTTGCAACCTCTCATCAATTTTTCTCTTCCGTCAGCAAATCTAGATCTCTGGAGATGGACTTGTAACCTTGAGATTGTTGATATTTGTCGACAATTTTGGTTTTCAAATCCTCGGACAGTTCTCTTCTCCTCTTTCTGTTGTCCATGCTTAGCATGGCACACACAGACACACAACGCAAAGACTAAGTGAACTTCTCTCCTTTTTATCTGCTTTCAGGTGTGATTTTCATGTTGCCCACACCTGTTACTTGCCCCAGGTGAGTTTAAATGAGCATCACATGCTTGAAACAATCTTATTTATCCACAATTTTAAAAGGGTGCCAAAATTTTGTCCAGTGCATTTTTGTGAGTTTTGCGTGACATTGTGTCAAATTTGCTTTTTTCCCTCCCCTTTTTTGTTTTGTTCCAATACACACAAAGGGAATAAACACGTGTAATGCAAAACATGTGTTAATGGAAGACTTTTCTGTGAGAAATACTGGAAAATTTTCAGGGGCGCCAACAATTTTTCCCATGACTGTATATATATAACTTTAAAAATGGTTAAAGATGTATAGTGTGTGTAGCAATGAACATCAAAACACCTAATGCAATAACTAACAAATAGAGCCTAATTATGAAGTGTTCCCAAAAATATTTCATATATCAATTTAAAGTTATAAATTGTAAACAAGAACTATTTAGACATTAAATTTCAACTAAACTGTTTAATTTCCATTTTATTAGGTATGAAGAGAACCAAAATGTGGCATAATACTTACTTCTTGATTGTAATCAGTATTTGCCTTAAAGTTTTGCAGGACTGAAGTTAAATACACACACTGTTAATGTTTAATAATAATAATAATGTCTGCACAGTATTGAAGAGTTTGAGTGTTTCACAGGAGATACAGTATATCCTCTGCACTTACAGCAGCGCTCACACAGTGCCTTCCTGATGCTGGCTTGAGGTCTCAGACACTCTTCAGGTCCTGGATCAGACCTTCTTGAGACTGAACCTTCAACCTTTGAGTTAATGATCTGGATCCTGAACCATCAGGCTGTGTTTGCCTCCATTTTTTTTTTTTTTTACATGAAATTCCCGCAACATGCTATGATTAAAATTCCTAAATGGTCACGTAAAACAACACGCTTTTTATCTCGTCAAAACCAGCGAGCCGTTTTAGTGCTTGTCTCTTTAAATGATAATGAGCTACTGCTCTCTTCTGTTTCTGTGTATTCGGTGGCATGTTACCATCAAAAACAAAACTAATCCATCAGGTTCTCAGCGGCTCACAAGTCCCTTTCAAGGAAAGTCTGCTCATTCAGCGGCCATATTTGCAACGCCTCCAACCAGATTAAACAAGACCAAGTCCTATATAAACGAATGGGAGAATCCTACAAACTCACAACTAACTTACATTTTTCAAAGCAACACCATATCTGAAATGAGCGGCCTTATGAATGTTGTTTCCTATGCTTAAATAGTGTTTAAAAAGCTAGTTTTCAGACTAGTTCGGCCAATGCATGTGCAGTTTTAACACACTTATGACCACGCAGTGTCTGGTTTAACGTTAGGTTTCTATGGGAACCAGGGCTTATAACAGGCTGCGCAGTGATGCAATGACTTTACAACAAGGAGCAGGGTTGAAGACCTATTCCCTAGCTCATACAGGTGCTTAAACAATATGCTGGCAAAAAAAAGGAGATTTCCATCATTGTAGGGTGGTTGTGTCCACACACATCGCTTCGCTTCTGATTTCTCAAGCTCTCTGTGAAGTCTGATTTGTAATGGCATTTCTTTCCTATAGTATGTTCTTTTAAAGAAAGCACATTGATTGATGTTCCACAACAGAGGATGACACAAAGAGGAAGTGTGTCTTGCCCTCGCTCCCATAACTCAAGCAGCAGTCATGGACTAACGGACTTGTTACCCGAAGGGTGCAGTCTCAGGTCCGGCAGGGATTGTAGGTGGGAGGAGTGAATAAACAGCGCTCACTTCCACCCTCAATAACACGACTGAGGTGAGACACTTGAGAACCAAACGCTCCCAGGGTGCTGCAGCAATATGGCTGCCCACTGCTCCAGGTGTGTGTTTGTTCACTTCTCTTTGTGTGTGTACACACGGATGGGTTAAACGAAGAACACAAATTCCGAGTGTGGGTCACAGTACTTGGTCAAATGTAACTTAATGCAGTGGTAGTCCAGTCCAGTCCTCGGGGCACACCGTCTCCCTTCATTAAAGCACCTCATCTAGAATATCAGCTGATTAGGAGAGAGATCCATGAACTGAACGGAGTGTGTCAGATAAGAGAGACATACGAAATGCAGGGCGGTGGGCCCCCGAGGATTGTTAAGAAACACTGACTTAATGTATTTAATAAGCAGGAGTTACACATTGATTTTAAGAAAATTCTCCGAACCAAAAAAACAACAACAACCTATATTCAGTGTGGCAAAACAGAAAAATAGCTGGGAAAAAACGACAAGAAAAATGTAAAAATATTAATATCGTTTAAAAAAAAAAGAAAAAAAAAGCATTTTTTGTTGTTGTTACTTCATTAGTTTTAATACATTCATCTGTAAGACTGTAATACCACTGCATTCTATTTACAGAGAAAATATCACTCCATTTGCCTTTAAACTTTAAAGCCTGATTGCACAGTCAGAGCTTAGTCTAAATAAAGTTTCACTTTATTTGATGGTCCGTATAACACATCCTGTTGATTATTGGTAACATTGCACCTACATATCTAACCCTCATTAGAGAGAGTATAAGTGGACTTGTAGGGTTAGAATAAGTTGACCTGTTCTTGCAAAGTTACTTACAGCGAGCAGACTGTCTGTTGAGATGCTATCACAACAAAGACTTAGCAGACATTAATAAGAGAGTTGGATACTGTAATGAGAGATAAAACATGTCCTGATTTAGACAGAGTTATCAAGCATATCAATTTGCAACTAGTACTAAGTAGACAAAATTCCTGTGACTAAACTGCTAAAAGAGAAAAAAAAGGGGAAGAGAGTTATATTTTAATGTCTACAAAGGATTCTTAAGAGCCATGCATTTAACCCTATAAAGATCATTTTGAATCAGTGGTGGTCCTGTGCAAATCTATAGTTCACAGGGACAGATCTCACACTGCAACAGGAAAACAGGAGACATCAGGGCTGACCAACTGCAGTCATTTAAGAACCAACATCAACTCACAAGCCCAAGAAATGAATGATTGTCATTCTGTAAATGCTGGCCCTTACCGAGCAGAGAAAATGGTTATTTCAAAACATTTTATATTAAAATATTTAACAGTGGACTTAAGATATTAAAAGTGCCCCTAAAAAAAAAAAAAAAAAAATTTTCCTTTATTCACTAACAAGATAAGCCATGTTTGAAGCTGAATACTAAATTCAGTATTAATATAGCCAATATTAATATTTAATTATAATCCATTAATAATAATGTTGCTATTCAATCAACTGAAGAACTTATTTACTTTATTACTAGGGGTATTGTGTTCATATTGCCATTGATTTAATAACATTTTATAAGACTGAAGATGAAATTAAATTCAATGATAATTACACAGATGCATTAAGAACACTGTATCATGTCTGTGGGAAAACAGCATCTTGTTTGTAGAAGATAAAGTGGCCACAAAAGTGCTCGGACACTTGTAACAATTGTGTAGCCTATATTCATGTATTTCATCTTATAACAGCTATTCATTTTTCAATAAATAAGAAAATAGTTTCACAGTATTTGCTACCTTGATTGTTTTTTTTTCTCCACAGTACATTAAAGCAAGATAAATAAAGTGTAAAAAGGCAAGAACGTCACGAAAAAAAAGAAAGAAAGAAAGAAAAAGAACAAAAGGCCTAGAACAGTTCAAAACAATCACGGTAAAAGGCTTGGGAAAGTAATACAAAGTGCCTTATTTTGTGTAAAGATGACATCTGATTTGATATTTCACATCTAATGCAATAAAAATTCCTTTAATTAAATGTGACTCAAGTGTCAAAATACTTTCTGGGGCACAGAACAAAACAAGAGTATAGAATAGGGGCAGTCATGGCCTAATGGATAGGGAGTTGGACTTGTAACCCAAAGGTTGAGGGTTCGAGTCCCAGGTCCGGCAGGGATTGTGGGTGGGGTTAGTGAGTAATCAGCTCTCTTCACCTTCAATACCACGACTGAGGTGAGACCCTTGAGCAAGACACCATTCCCCCAGCTGCTCACCTGTAAGTCGCTTTGGATAAAAGCGTCTGCTAAATGAATAAATGTAAATGTAGAATAGTATAGTATAGAATAATCACAGACCACAATGAATCTGCCGATTAGATTAAATGCAGTAAAAAATTATTAGTATTTATAATCATCTAATTAGATGCCTTTATAAAATGTCATTTTGCATGCTTTATCCATGCTAAAAATCTCTGTAATGAAAGGTCTCGTGACTTCTTTAATCAAGCCAAGTTATTTCACTACGACGGTATGTGCAGGATGTACATTGTGCAGATTTCCTGTATGAATATACCTGGCAGTAAAGCTAAATCTGTCAATGTGCGGTTTATGTATAGTCCATGCAGTGTGGACAGTGCAACTGTTTTCTTAAATCCTAACTCAATTGGGCTGCTAAAGGCAAGATATTTAAAACTTTAGTTATTGGTTCACATTCTACAAAAAAAATGTTGCTAAAAAGAACCATTCTTGCTTCTCCAAAGAACCTTTCACGGAACAGTTCATAAAAGAACCTTTTTTGTGTGTGTGTGCGAAGACCATTCTAAAGGCTCCAAATAAGCTTTTGTAGAATGGAAGGGTTCCATTGACGTTCAAAGTTCTACATGGAACTGATGCCAGTTTAGAACTCTTGTTATAGTTAAGACTTAAATGCAGTTTTAGAGAACACAAGCAAAAAACATGGTACTTTGAACTTATCAAGACTAAACTCTTTGAATACTTCGGCACAAGACGTTTTCTGTCATTTTACAGAAACATGTTTAGAATATCAGCGGAGAGTCACATTTTGTGTTAAGAGTAGGAAAAAACCCAACAAGAGGCAGTTAAAGCGTGGCCTAAAACCAATGGTTGGACCAAAGTAAGAGAATTTCACCTTACCAAATCTCTGGTTCCTTCGAGGAAAAGAGCAGATGCTCCAGAATATCACACATCCTGGTCGCCCGACCAAAATGATTCCAGCCGATTCCAACCAATCACCATTTGGTGATGCTGTATGAAAGCTTCAGTCCACAGGTACACAAGGCCATCGCTCCATCTCTCCAATCTACGCATCACTGCTGCCGTTTCGAAAACGAGGTGCACGCATTTCATACTCAGATTTGAATCCAAAAGGCGCAATAGCGAACAGGTCATTTAAACTTTGCAATGCATGGATTGCCATTTTCAAACATTTCACTAAATTATAACAACTGTGAAACTTCAGACATCCTGGCACTGAGCCGTTACCTTTCCGTGTGTATGAGGCCGAGTGAAGCTCAGCGAACATCGACTGTCCCTGAAATCAATCAGTGTTTACCTTCCCGGCACTGGAGTTCTTCACAGAACTGCAAAGCAGACGGACATCTGAAATCCAGCGCCACCTTTGTGAGTCCACTGGAGAGTACTGATGATTTCGTTGCAGGAGCACGAAACAAATTCAGACGTGTCATTTCAATCGCCCCGTTATTAGTCTCAACAAAGTGCTTCCGGGCTGTTTGACGAGTTTATGGACTTCAGGTTATGTAGAGAATAAAATAAACATCTGGTATGTCTACTTTATTTCCAACGCCCAACTCGGAGATTAAAATAAGGCAGACATACAAAACATGTTCTGTAGTACTGGAATTGACAGAATGAAGGTTTGACTGAGTATGGAGAACACCTTTACTTTTTGGTCACACTTTATCTTAGGTGGAATTAATAACTATCTACTCGCAATAAAACAAATACAAATGTACTTATTGTGTTCATATTGTACTTCTGCTGCTGTCGAGGTGGGAGGTTTGGCGGTATGGGTAGGTTAAGGTGTAAGGGGTCAGTCAACAGCGTAAATATAAAAGTAATTAGATGTAATTACACATAGGCATGTTTAAAAATAGAAGTAAAATGTAAAAACATGCATGCACACAAAAAGTGCATTGTACCAAAGGATCATACAATATAATATAAAGTGGGTTCAACTATAAATAATCTTTTGCACAATGGAAAGATGCTAAAGGTCTTTCACGGGACCACAGTTGGCAAACTGCTATTTTTGAGAGGGTAGCTTGCAGAAATTCTGCCTTTAATATCTTCATCTGTTTAACTTGTTTGAAAACCACACACACCAGACTGAGGTTACCGGTGAAACTCACCACTGCTGGGTGGCAACATTGCTGTTATTTATTCTCATTAGCAACGTGGCAGACATCATTAAGCCTTACAGCACAGAGTCCTCTTATCGATCAAAAGCAAGACACTGCATGCTAAACAGCTAAAGCGCACTAAAGTCTTTATTACACTTTATTCACAATACATACCGTTTTTTCATATACGAGAAGTACAAAATCTCCACTTCATTAGCACTTACTCCAAACTTCACCTTTTGATTCCTATCTATTTTCTGAATGTGTTTGTTCAAATATCATTTGCCAATGTCTAAGTTTAATAAGCTACTAACTTTCCAAATGTTGTTTTTATCTAAAAAAAATAAAAATTGTTTTCTGGGCAAAACCTGGACCAGAAAATAATTCAACGATGAACTAATCATTTGTGTCCGTCAGTTCGATGCATCAGTCAGTATTATGAGTAGGTTTGTGACAATTCCCTGCTGAACGGGTCAGACTGATCCAGGAGTTAACAGTTAAACAATGAGAAGATACTTAAGAGCACAGAGAACAAAATCTGCACTGAATGATGTGCAAAAATAACAGATAACAGGTTTTTGTTTTTGGGTTCACTTTAAGCAAGCGTGTGCTGCTTAGTGCCATTTTTTAAGTTTTACGCTTCTGAGAGATGTTTTTGACCATGCATACGTTCGGTCTTAAGTTTAAGATGTACTTTTCTCTTGGAGAAGTTCTGTCTCCTAACACAGTTGTTGAAACAATTGTAGCTTTACATTTCACCTTACTGAAAGAAGGATCTTTAGTGTAGTAACATGTTGCCATGCAGCTTGTACTCCCATCCCTAGAAAACTGTATTTAAAATGATACTAGATGCATTTGAGTGGGCTGCCGTTTTGGCATTACTCCAATTACTAACTTACCAGCAGCAAACATTTTATTCTACATGCAATAAAGTCTTAATCTGACATAAGCGTTAACTCAAGTATTTCCTGAACCCACCTGTTGTCCTCTTTTGCGTTTTCCCGGCAACTGTTCTTCCACCTTTTGTCTAAATCAGCCAGTGATGCACCAAAAGTCTGGTTTCCCCCTAAAGGTGATTCCTAAAGCTTTGGTTCCTGGCCACTTCTATGAGCTTCAGTGTGTTATTGAGTGCATGTGAGGTGTCGGTGAACACCGTTTGGAGATACAGCACAGATCTATAAACTGTTTTTAATGGTCAGACACTGTTATCTAAAGGGAAACAGCTCACTCGGGTTATATCAGCCCATTTTCTCTTTAAAAGAGATTCAAATTTAAATCCATCTTTTATTTATAAGGCACTCTTTTTGCACGCGTTCCATTTTATTCAGTAACTAAACAATGAAATGATCCTATTTAAGGCTAATTGCATTAGAATGGCAGGCGTTGAATGTTGGCAAGTTATCTGGAGGCAGTTCCTTATGGTTATATTTTGTCAAGACAATAAGAAGTTAAATTGTGACTGAGAAAACAATACAATTAATTTTGCATGGTCTCTTTGGGTTTCCGTATGTTATTTCCATTTATAGCTCTTGGTACTGTCCTGCTCTCTCTTTTGCACTGTTTTTGTTTCAAATCTGAAGTCTGCATAATCTGTTTACTAAAAACTGAGTTTTTGCTCTCACGTATTATCATTTGCACATGTGCATCTTTAAGAAAAGGAAATTACAATTTGCTGAACATTCTCTTTCTCACAGGCAATCCAAGAATTTGCATCTGGAATAACGGAGCTTTGCATCACTTGCTGACCAGTGGATCCGTCAGAATGAGAGTCCAAATTGCTGATAACAAGTCATTTGCTTTTTAAATGAACAAACAAGCAGCTTTTATATGAACTGAATTGTGGTGTGGATTATTTTGACGTTTTGACAGTTGATTCCGATGGGACCCATTTACTGCGAGGCATCCATTTGATGAGAAAGTGATGCAATTCTACATTTCTTCAAATACATTCAGTTCAGATGAAGAAATTAAATCTATATCTCAGCCTGAAGGTGGTCTAAAATTTCAGCAAATGTTCTTTTATGGATGATTTATTGCTTCGAGCAGCAATCGAAGTAACAAAACATTTGTAAGTCGTATCAAACAACTTCAATGAAGTCCCATAAGTTGTAACATACGACAGATTTAGAAGAGCCTTTTTGTGTGCAACAAGTCAACCATCGTGAATTGGCTCGATACAGACACACATTTATGCAAAAACAGCTCTACTATAGAACAGCAGCGACCAAAAACAGTCACTGAAAGCGACGCCACGGGAACACGGAAAGAAACTAGACAGTCATGACACTAACCTTGTTTTATTTTGTACTCTATGGCTCTTCATTCGCCAAAAACGTTGGCAACCATGCACCAGTAAAGCGTCAGTGCAAAGCAAAGAACACAGAAACATTGTTTGCCTCCCATATCCCGAAGACGTGACAAAACGAGAGCAGAAAATCTGACCGAGACACTGAACACCCTTGAGGAGTTCTGTAGGAAACCCCTCGTATTTTACCTGTAATACCGCTGGTAGTGCAGCTCCCTCTTCCTGTTTTCCTTCAGGTCCTTCTGTAACTGGCACAGCCGGATTGGCCACACTTTTCCACTCTAAAGAAACAATATTTGTATGTAAATGTCACATACATTCATGTAAAATCTCAAAAATTACAAAGAATAAACTAGAAGCTAAAACGAACCCATATGTGGCCGTTTACCTGGTTTGAGTGTTTCAGCATCAAGCAAGCCTCCTTCCTGAAGATTTCGAATATCATTGGTTTTCACTTTATCCCATGGGACATACGTGACGCCCCGCTCCATGTCCCAAAACTTCTTCAAGTCCGTCTTTACGCCCTTATTCAATGCCCATGCGATCTGATCAAGGACAAGGAGTCAAAAAACTGCCCACATATAGATTCAAAATAAGCTACTACAAACGCAAGCAGAAAGGAAGCAAGCAAGCCACCCAACAGCAAACACACTGGTTAAAGAATAGATGTTTCTAACTAGAGACTGTCTAGAAGTTAACTACTTTAGAGGAACAAACCAATCCAATGCATGATTGACATCTAAGGGTTAAAACTACAGAAAAACAATAAAGGCAGTATAAACTGTGTTAATCGCAATCCCAATTACAATTTCAAGGGAAAAAAAAAAATCAAGATTTTTGCCAAAATCGTGCATTCCTGATACAACTATATACACCCACAAAATGCTACGACTGACCATTTAGAGTCAAGCATCATTTCCGAACTTAACATAGCAATATTGTTGGTTCTGTAACAAATTGCTTATGTGCTTGGTTTGAATAAAAGAGTTATGCTAAAGTAATAAACTCTCTCGACAAGAGGAAAAGGTTTCTTACGGTACCTTAATGGTTTTCTGGTTGACTTTAACAACCCCTCTGCTGAGTTTATTCAGGGCTGTGTAGGCATCTTGTCTGTGCACCATGACAATGTAGGCACATCCTCTGGGAGGAATCATCTATTTCAATAAAAACAGTTCAACTTTACTACAAGCTAAAAAAAAAAAAGCTATCAATGCAAAATTTAACCAAAGAGATCATATTGGTTTCACATTTACAAATTTTAAATGAGGAAGAGATGCACATTTTACCAGCAGGCTTTACATACAGGCTCCATTCCAAAAATACACATAAAATGCAATGCATTCTGGGACTGCCTCGTTTACATGTGATGCTTTTAATGCTCATGCAAAAGTTTATTTCTTGCTTCAAAGATATATTTAACCCTTAAAGACCTATTGCGTTTTTGGGGCGCCTGACACACCTGCACTTTTCTTTTTTTTTTATTCACTTGAAGGTTAAGTGTGGATCATTTAAATTCTCAATTTTCCTTCAGTTTTTTCTTAGAGTTAATAGAATTTTAAGAGAGACGCAAGCAACAATTGTGTTTTTTTGCCGTGTACTCAAACAGAAACTCCTGGAGTTTGGATTTTTTCTCTCTAGAAAGTTGTATCTGGGCGTTTTACACTTCTAAATAAAATGTTATATAAAAATAAAAGCAAGTTATTGCCGTTTATTGCAATAACGCCACAGGCACTCTCAGTGAAAAACAGGTCTATTTAGTATTTATGCCAAAAAACATTTAGGGAGAAAGAAAATAACAAAAATTAGAAAAGTCACAGTAAAAAGACTATTTTTGGGGGGGAAATATATTTTCAATCTGATAAACGAACAATAAACACAAACCGGGCAGCTAATAATGAAAGCCATTGCAGAAATTGTCTTCAGCCAAAAAAATACAAACAGTGCAATTGATTCACAAACTACACACAAAACGTTGACATAAAAAAAAAACTATAGAAGTACATAATATAACCGCTGAATGGATGATACCTAAACTCCAGCGCTTTATCTGATGTGCACCACCGCTGTTTCATTCTTGTCTTCGGTTTGTTTGATGTCAAAATACTTTGTTGTGTGTCTTTCCGGGCTTTTTCAGAGAGTGCTGTCATGCAAATCTGTTATTTTGTGTTTGTTTTTATGCACGCACGATATACTTTACTTTCACTTTGTGCTCATTCAAATTTCCATTGAAAACCCCCCAAAGGTGTTTCAAAAGGCCAAAACCTATGTTTATCGGTTGAATGCAAGACATTTTGCACCAATCTGTTCACGGGGGTGGGACTAAGCATCAGTAATCGTTCCTGCTTGGCTCAGAAGAACTGAAATGCATTGGATTTCTTTGACGAATCAATTTGGTCAAAATGCAATGACGCAATCACGTCTGCTACGGAGCCTCTGAACAACCGAATGAGAAACACGCGGAGAATCTCCGCTTCGTGACACTTTTTAAAAGCATTCAGTGAGCTTTAAAAAGATTTTAACTGAAAAACAATACTACAGTCAATTATTCTCTTTTGAAAATGTGCGTTCCGGCCCAGAACGCAGGACGTTTTGGTTTGGGAAACCCACCCATTGCCAGGTTACCATCTTGTTTTGAAACCACTTGGGGGAAATTCCATTGGCATTGCGCTCGTTCCAGTTGGTATCTTCAATTTGTCAACCAGTGTGTGCGTCAAGTCTATGTAGGAGGGGCCAGGTGAGTCTTCGTGAAATTGACGCATTTCCATTAAGTGTGATTTGAAGGGTAATGGAAACACGGTTAATGACCTCATTTTACATCTTAATGTATATATATATATATATATATATATATATATTTATATATATATATATAAAAGATATATATATACACACATCGATTTGACTGATCTATAACTCACGTTGATGGACTCGATCTGCCCAAACTCCTCCATGAGACTCATGATGTCCTGCTGCTGAGTCTTTTTGTCCAGCTGTCCTATCCATAATGTAGTAGTGCACACTAAAACAACAAAACAAGACCACTCCTGAACAGCATATCGGAACACAATGAGTTGACACCTGATATTTATGATCAGTGCTTAAAATAAAAAATAAAAAATATATATGGAATATATTTCAGATTATACATTTACATTATATATATATATAAAAAAAGAGTGCACATTAACATAAGTGAAAAAGTCTGCTATCTAAATGTGCCAGGTGTAGCCATTCAGACTCATTTTTATCTGCAGCCCCTGATTGTTTTCTTACCACTGAGAGTTTCCTTCTTGATGGGCGGAAGTCCTTTCTGTCGTCGCTCTCTGTCCTTTTCCCTGTCTCTCCTCTCCTCTGATCGGCCCGGCGAGGAATGGCCTCGCCGCTCTCTGGATCGGGAACGCGTGCGGTGATACCTCGACCGTTCTCGGCGGGAACGTGAACCGGACCGCGATCTTCGCGAGCGCGATGACGATCGTCTCCGTGGAGACCTGGAGAGACACAACATTCAAAATATTAAACCGCAATCTTTTCAAGAGACTTCCAGTTCAAGAGCATTCATTTAAACATACCTCGATCCCATCCGTCTGCTGTGTCTTCGATCTTTCCCATCATGCACCAAGCGTTCACTCTCAGCTGAAGCCTGAAATGAACAGACACACGGAATGTATTTTAGCCTGACTGATGTGGGCGGTCCTACATCAGTAACTCCAGAATGACTTTTATAGCATTGAGCCCTATGAATTTCCTAACGCAAAAAACAATCATGCAACACAATGAAAAAATACTGAATTTCTGGTGTAACACAAAATGTTATTATATTTCATTATTATCTGGTAAAGGTGCAGAGATGATGCTCTATACCTGCTGTGTTGTACTGGGCTGTTTGGCACCCTCAAAAAAGTATTGAGGAGTGTTATCTGGTAACTGGGTCTGAACCATCTCTGGGAACTCCTGTGGCACTAAGATCTGATCCTGGGGTGGCACTTGACTCTGAGACACCATCTGACCCTGCATCTGTGTCTGGACATGAACAAACACTTTGTGTTATTAATTATAATTAATGTATAACACCCATTATCTTTGACAGGTCCTTATTCTTTAAAGCTCTGTGGGTCAAGTAATTACCTGGTTAACAATTTGGCTTAGAAGATGAGCTTGCAGGGCTCGCTGTAATTCTGGTGGGAGGTTTCTGTGAAGAAAAACAATCTTAAATCTGTACTAGAAAAAAAAAAAATAAAGATTTAACCGTATGCGAAGCGAGGGCAAAGAGAGTTTATTATGTCCTACATGGTAATGGGAGCAGCAGGGGCAGGTTCGGTCTTTTCCTCCACAGGTTCAGGGTCATCATCATAATCAAATCGATCCAGCAGAGACTGAGTCGTACCAGAAACACAATGTTACTGACACTGAACGAATAGCTCTAAACTACACATTCACTCTGTGGTTTCTATGTAGCATAAGACCAGCGGGATAAGACTGATACTTTTCAGATTACACTCTACTGATTACCAAACCAGATATATAAAGATGTGTCGGTTATGTCAGAATGGTTGTGAAGCATCCCCTTGAACCATTCAGACCGCTTACCTTAGCTAATGATGGTTTCTGCACAGGGGGCGGGGCAGTGGGCAGAGGAAGCCCCGCCCCTCCGGCCAGCTGGAGTGTTTGGATCAGCTGCTGTAACTAGAACACAAACATATCAGACTAAATATCAAAATTTAAATATTTAATACTACGTAAATTATTTTATATGCTCATTCGTTTGTTTGGTACAATAAGGTTCATTAGTTAACATGAACTAAGAATTAAAACTTCTATAGCATTTTTTTATTCTTAATGGTAATTTCAGCATTTACTAATGCATCATTAAAATCATAAGATTTGTTGTGTAACTTAAGTTAATGCACTGTGAACATGAATAAACAATGACCAACGGTATTGTCATTAACTAACATTAATAAAAATGTCGTAATAGATGCTTTGCTCAATACATTAACTAATGTTCACAAATTACACCTTATTGTAAAGTGATCCATCTTACAAATTTTTAATTTTACGATTTGTCTTTTTGTATAGCTTTAATTTATCAAGTTCTCTTATTTATATTTAATCATTTAAAAAAGTTAACACTGCACAAGTAAAATTTTACCCAGCTAATGCAAACGTTGTCACATTTCATTGACACAAAGTCATTCAAGCATCTCTAAACAAGTTTTATTCAGAAACTGTACAAGAAACAACAATGCTTTGAATTAAAAATTACATTTTGAAGCAGAAAGAACATACTCTAATAATCTTCATTTTATTAACAGTTTCTAAAAAGTATATATTTATTTTTTTTGACTGTGTGTGTGCCTGGTTGCTCCTTTGTACTCTTCATATCTTATGGTCAATAATCTGTTACCTGAATAATGAAGTCTTTGGCGTTTGAGTGCAGTGAGTGTTGTTTTACCTCTACGCCCCCTGTGCTCTGGAGGAGCTGCGCGACTGCAGCAAGGGCCACTGGGTTCTGAGGGGAGGGCGGGGCCACTGCCGTCTCCACCACCGGTGCTGGTGCTAGCTCTGGCACTACTGTTTCCACTAGCTTTGGCACGGCTGGAGGTGCTACGTAAAAAAAAACCACAAAAACGGCAGGTTAAGAGGCTGCTGGTTTGAACAGGATACAAGTTACAGAAACAATTCGGCACAACTACTCACCACTTTAGGCTCAGTAAGCAACCCTCTACACTGCGAGTAAATCACATGCGTGTGACTAAATCTTCCCTCTGGGTGAGTAAACCATGTTTAATATTAGCCAATGCCTAACAGTTTCTCTGATTTTACTCAACAGTGTGCCAGTTGGAGGCTAGGTATAAGTTAAGCACAGATATATTTCCACTCACTGAAAACACTGAGCGCTTCAGAGTTTAAACTAGGGCTGCACAATTACAGATGCTGCAACTACATAATCATTTAAAGCTGCAATTAATCGTTCAAAATCCACTTGTGTTTTTTGTGTGGTTTCAGTATAGCGTTATAATACAACGCATATTTTTACTTTTTAATTTAAAGAAGAAACCAATCCGATGTATAATTTACATTTGAGGCTTAATACCTGGAAAATAATTTTTAAAAATATGGCATGCAGTTGCTCCAAGCAATGGTATAAACATCATTCCGTGTATATTGTGATGCTCGTAATTATTAAATCGCAAATTCAATTTCAAGTGAATATTACTGTTTTTGTTTTTTTACCTAATAAATGCAGCCTTGGAAGAGAAATCTCACAAACCCCAAACTTTTGAATGGTAGTGTAAGTGTAAATACTTTGACTCAAAGGGCCCTGATACAACACCTGAAGCATAACCACATAAGCCAACGTTTCATTCTTGTGCTTATTTACCGGTTGCTGGGATTCCATTCTCCACAACAGGAAGCGCAGGATCTGTGGCCATGTCCACCAGCGGCTGAATGATGTCCATGCTGAACACGTCATTCTTCTGCCACAGATTCAACACACGCAATATCTTCCCCTACATTTCGACGACAGCAAAAACATCCAGCAATAAAATTCACCAGCACAGAAACACCTCGATGTCACTTTACTGGACGTAATTATTAACTACCTTATCGTCGGCTGGGCACTGGAAAAGGTTCTGAAACGTGACAGTGAAGTTTTTCAAAAACCTTGGACCAAACACATCTTTGTCCGTGCCGAACTGATGACGCGACTGTCGGATAATGGAGTCGATCACATAGAGACCAGCAACCTTTAGGTCTGCTTTGCACTGATGGAAAAAAGAAAGGCATTCAATCTTTACCTTTCCACGACAACAACCATCAATACAAGAACGTCAGCATAATTATTACATACCCTTTTGATGAACTTCTCCACAATCTGAACAACGTGCTTGTAAAGCTAAAAAACAAATAAACCATAAAAATACAGTCACTAAAGAAAGACTCAACAAAATATTAACATAAGTGTTGTGTATATGTTTTATGTTTAAATGGGAATTTTAATATATTTATCTTCTACAGTATAAAATGAACGGGTGTCATCAGAGTCCAAGCAGCTGATTATATCGCTTCTGGCCATAATCGCTTCCTCCAGTGCACCTGTTGTCCTCTCACATCCAAACCCACTTATATATTTGTTGTAATTTGTAAACAATGCTCGATCTGTGCTCAATTCTCTCCTGATTTAGATTAAACGAGTATGCCACTGCAGAAAGCAATGTATTTTAGCCAGAAAAAAAATAATTTTAAGTTCAAATGATGAATTTAGTTTTCAACTTTTGGCTTTACAAGATGTTAACTGATGGGACTGGAGCAATGTGGATTATTGTGATGATTTTTAATGACCTCTTTGGACTCTCATTCTGACAGCAGCACCCATATACTGCAGAGCATCTGTGCAGTTCATTTAATTTACAGCAAGTTTTCATTTCAATGTGAACTATTCTTTTAAACACAATCCGTATATGGTTGTGCTAGTAAAACAGATTCTTTAAATCCTTTTTTAGATTCAAGAAACTCTAAATAACAGGAACATAATTCAAATATAACAATAAAAAATATTTGTAAAAAAATCTTGAGAATTTATCAAAACCCCTTCCCTTTCCCATTTCTGTCCTGGCGTACCTTGATAGCTTTGATTCCTGCTTTGGTTACAGACATCATTTTAGCTCGAGAGATCGGGGGAGTCATGTCCATCATGGACTGCATCTATAGGGTACAAAGTAGGACGAAGAAATGTAGACCAAGAAAGAACTGAGACCAAAACATCAGAAATTACATAAAAAAAACTTTCAGCTCTGCTGAATCTCAAAACCTTCATGTCTAAGTGAATAAAACACGCTTTTATACTCTTAACAACCTCGGTTTTGAGTTCAGAAACACCTTAGATTAAATCATCAATAAAGTTGATCAGTTATCTGGCTCTATAGGGGGCGCCATTGCAGTGCTCTCTACATTCAATTCTAATACAACGCACAGGTAAAACCTAGATTATATAATTTAAAATATTACGTATGTCTTTAATAATCTCTCTGTAAACAATAAACGCGCTGTTAAACACTCAAACTGATTTTTAACGAAGCGCAGTTTGACAGAACGACAGGGGAAGGTCACTAAACAAAATAACTAACATTCATACTAATATCACATCAGTTTAACTATATTTTGGGATTTATTTGACTTTGGAATATTAAGCTGCATTAAAAACTATGACATTCATCCATCAGTGAACAACAAACAAACATAAACGGATTGTTTTGGAGTCGCTGGACGCGCGCGCTCGGCTAATGCTAAAGGTTAAACGGCAAATAAAACGCGAAATCTCACCTCCCCGTTAAAGGCGTTCACCGCTTCCATGTCCATGAGCGTTATTAACTCAATACGTCTTTGGATATATTCTCCTGGACCAAAACAAACATGTGTAAACTGGATTTTTGAATTGAAGGCCGCATGAGAGACGCTCAGACACTCGACACAACCCTCCGCGAACACTGAGGAGTGATGAGCGTGTGGGGAGAGAGCGCCACCCCGCGGACCGGAGAACAACGGTGGCGACATTGATCATGAACAGACCAGAACACGCAATAATATATTTGTTAATTCATTTCAGAAATGTTTTAACACAGAAATCTGTTAATTGCCAGATTACTGTGTTAAAATATTGTTTAAATAAATCCAGAACATTTTTAATAAATAAATACGTAAATAAATAAATAAACAATGATCCCAAAAATCCCGTCATATAAAATACATACGAATTAAAAATTGTTACAAATATTTCTTAAAAGTTTAAGAAGCTTAGTATGTCATGTCTACCTAAATTTTTAAGGGTCCAGTTGGGACTTTTATTTTTTAAATCCAAGCCTTTTACATGTCGTTCTAAGCGGACCTTTATTTTGAAACGCGGAGTTGCTTTGACGCTCGGCCCTCCGGTTCCGATCAGACCCCGGTGATCAGCTGCGACCATGCCGACAGTTAGCGTAAAGAGAGATCTGCTCTTTGAAGCTCTAGGAAAGAAATACAGTAAGGGTTTACCATGCATTTGTTTTAAAAAGCGTTCACGACTGTGTTGTAAGCAGGGAAAATGTGCTCAATGTGTGCGATCGGCTGATTGCGTCTGCATTTGTGGAGAAATTATGGAGCAATATCTTAATAAAACAAATTACATTATATAGATCACTTATTCTACTGGTCTCATAATTGCTGAACGGATTAATTTTGAGACTCAGCAAATATTTAAACATACTGTTCCGGTGTGTCGCAGCGATTGCATCAGATTCAAATTATTCCGAGATTTTACCGAATTCAATGAAAACTTTGTTTTGTATTTAATATGTGTTTTTCTATTCTGGTGCTGCTTGTGTACTGTAGTTCTTTATGTCTTGTAATGTAGTTTTATTTTTCTTATTCATTCATTTGAAAAGCTGAGATGTCAAATTGGAAGCCTTTTGATGACGCAATCATAATGCGACATAAAAATATATTTTTAATTTATTGTAACAATTACATTTTATTGTCTATTCACATTGTAGCTGATGAAGAATTTGATGAACTATGTTTCGAGTTTGGCCTCGAGCTGGACGAAATCGTAAGTCACATGAAATTGTATTTGTTTACAAACTGCCTTAAAGAGTTTTAACATTTATAGTAATGTGTGTGTGTGTTTATGTGGTTTATGAGGACACTAATGTGTATAATGACATGGGTATGACATAGGTATTACAATATGAAGGTGATTTATGAGGACATTTTCAGTGTCCCCATAATTCAAAAGGTTCAAAAAACATACTAAATGGTGTTTTTTTTTTAATCTAAAAACGCACACAGTTTCCTGT
>JAUMHG010000059.1:17969248-17992933 GCA_032359395.1 Enteromius anoplus
AATTTATTTTATTTTATTTATTTTATCCAGAAACAACAAATAACGAAACATGCATGAATTAATGGTGAATAAATCAAATATATATAGATGTATATAATTAAAAATCAATAAGATTCACTTAAAAATAGCATTAAAGTCTGATTTAAAACAAATGATAACATTGGTTGTGCTGTATATCTGTTTTTGCTGTAACAGCCACAAGGACAATATAACAAATGTGTTATCTTATGTGTTTTTGTTTGTGGTATGTTTTCCATGATGTGACAGCCTTTTCCTCTCTCTGCAGTGCTCACAAGAAGATATCGCAGATAAACTCAGGAAAGACATCACAGGAACCAGAGCAGTCCACATCTCCAACCCAAAGACCGCAGAGTTTCAGGTACCCACGATAAACATTTCCGCCATTTCTCACGTTTGTCCACTAGAAGGTGCTTTCACAGGTTTAAATCAGTTAGTGGTTAGGATTCAACTAACTAAACCGTCTTTTCCTGTAGGTGGCGCGTACCTCTCTTCTTCCTGGGCTCCTGAAGACGCTCGCTGCCAACAGAAAGATGCCCCTTCCTCTCAAACTGTTTGAGATTTCAGACGTGGTCCTGAAGGATGAAACTAAAGGTGTGTTTGATGTCCTCGTATCACGTAATAATGCATGCTCGTAAGTATACGTCATTGAACTTTATGTGTCTGGCAGACGTAGGAGCCCGTAACAACAGACGTCTTTGTGCCGTTTACTACAACAAGAGCCCAGGGTTTGAAGTCATCCATGGACTTCTGGATCGGGTCATGCAGCTGCTGGATGTCAAACCGGGCTGTAACCAAGGATACCACATCCAGGCGGCAGAGGGTGAGTCATAAATGTTAAAAGTCGACATGGTGTCCTTCCTGTGATCCGTTTGTGCACCTGTTTTATGAGCTCTCTGACTCATATTCAAAGATTGATTTTAGTGGTTAATATTATGCAGTAGGTTTTTATGACTTGATTAGTTTGATTGCATTATTATTTCAATAGAAATAATTAAATAATAATAATTAATAATTATTAAATAGAAGAATCTATTTGAAGAAATAAATATGTACCCTATATTTAATACCTTGATTCATGTCCCTATTGCGAGTGATTCATCTGTGCAGTTTCAGGGATGTTATTTCTAACTAAAAAATATAATGTAAAAGATTAATATAAAGTGCTACATTATACTTAAAATATATAAATTCATACTAGTACTAAAATGACAAAATATAAATCAAAGCTAAATATTAAAATAAAGCGATAAAAAGACTAAAATAAGTTTAATAAATTACTAAAACTTAAAAATGTGAAATATAAAAGCCGGTTTAAAATCTTAATAAATACTGAAATAGCATGTAAATAATTATATTTCATTCTAATTAATTACAGCATATTTTATTAATTTAATTTCCATCATCTGTCTTACAGACTCCTCCTTCTTCCCTGGCCGCTGTGCTGAGATCCTTTCATGTGGCAAAAGCATTGGACACCTCGGGGTCCTTCACCCTGATGTCATCAGTCGCTTTGAGCTGACCATGCCCTGCTCCGCCATCGATATCGACATCGAACCCTTCCTGTGATGTCATAATCCAAATAACCTCAGCCACACCCCTCCGCTTCGGGCTCCTCCCTCAGACATTACTGTCCCATCTATCTTTAGGAGAATGAGTCACAACAGCGCTTGTTACTGTATGCTCATGGCATAAATGAGCGTTTTAATAAAACTCAGCTTGTCCACTGCTAGTATGTTAATCATATATTAAACCTCATGGCTGTATGTTTGTGTCCAGCACATTTTACAACATGGAAACAAATAAATATGAATTAATAAACTAAAAATGACTGGATTTGTTGGTTGGTGTTTAACGAATAAAGGTGCGTTTATCTGTATGTGTGTGTATGCTATATAAGATTTATCACAGGTATGTTGAAATTGGCTTGCGTACGTGAGACTATCTCAGCTGTAACTCCTAAACACTGATTAACAAGCCCAAATCTGTGTTTGATTTGAGACTATAATGAGGAAGTGTCCAGTTTAACAGGTTATCAGACAGTTCAGGGCAAAAGACTCAGGCTCCACCTGATTTCGAGCAGGTACCAGACCTGTTTACATGCATTTGACTGAATTTCAGTTTTCCCATGATCTTAAGAATCCAAATGCCTTCCCATCCTTCCATTTTTGTTAGTTTCATCGCAGCCATAATAATGCCTATGTTATTCTAGTGTAGGTGTCTGAAGCACACATTTAAGAGGCCAAGTGATTAGAGGCCGTCTTTAATGTGGGTGTGTGAAAGGACGGTCTGTGTGTACACTGCATTTGTGAGGGTTTGTGGCTACATGAGAGGCGTGTTTGTGGTTTCTGCAGTGTTTGTCATAAAGAGCTGTTCAGCAAACACTCCTCAGCGCAGCAACACCATTAAACAAACAGAGACAGGAGACGTTTTTACTGTGTTTATTCATTTCTTTTACCACATCTGTAAAAGCTCATAAACACACATCCTGAGTGTCACAACGCTCAACATACAAAACATGTTGCATTATTTTGTAAGAAATATATAATTCATATGTGGTTAAAAAAACAAAAACAATAGTAATGTAGATTTTAGGCAGCCTATTCAAGTTATTCAGGTTAGTGGTTACCACAGAAAACGATAACTTGTTCACTTGGTTGACCCTGAGAGAAATGCTTTTACTATGGCAGTCTATGGGGCAACAGCCATATTTGCACTCTATGGCTTACTGACTTGACCAGTAGTGTTCCTGGCAGAGTTTATGTAATTTAGTAGGCCAAAACAGGAAGTTAGCATCACCCTGGCTTTTGGATTATTGCAGAAATAAGCTCTGGGACCAATAAAGGTTTTTGACACTTACCATTTTTGTTCAACATGATAATCTCCACAAGCATAAATACAACTTGTCCAGTCATATGAATTCAGTACCATTAAACTCTTGATCCTCAGTTGGAAAGTTTGAGTTGAGCAAGAGTGCGATTCTTAACATGAGAATGTGAAGCAACTCATGAAACATGAGTTTAATTGTCCAGTGTGATGACATTTAATGTCCCAGAATACCCCCGTTTAGCCACTTTTTAGCAACCATCTTTTTCAAGACAAGTAAAGGCTTTAAAATATAAATCAGTGGGGTATTACTGATGTATTCCATGTTGTAGAACATAGCGTTAAAATATCTTGAGCTTGTGTAAACACAGATATTAAAACCAAAAACCTGTTCACAAAAAAAAAAAAAAAAAAATGCTAACTAACTTCATTCTATAGCACATGAGCGTTAACAGAAATGATTCATTCGTTACTTGTATGTCTTTCTGATCTTATCTGGTGACGGAAATGACACACTTCACCTTTAGCTTGTGTTTGACCATGAATAATCCCTTAAAACCAATGCGAAACTGCACAAACATCCACAAACTGTGTTTCAGTATTCAAAAAGCGAACAAAAAATGCAGCTGGGAGGTTTAACAAAGTAGTTTGATGTGAGAATTTAAATAGGCCAGCCATTCCTAAACAAACACTAACGTGAGTTTCTCCCCGAGGATGGGATTCTGTGCAAACCTGCCTGTAAACACTGAGAAATTACACTGAACTTCCCAAATCCCAGAGTCCCATCATCACAAACACTCTGTTCACCAAGATGCTGTTTACCAGCCCGATGGAAATATATGTGCTGAACTTATACGGCACCTCAATCTCTTTCCTCCGGCGCGCTTCGACGTCGCTCGCAGACGCTCTGTAGATTCGACAGAGCACCCGCAGACTCGCCCAGCGCACTGTCTGCCGGGTCAGAACCAGCATCCCTAACCCGACCAGGAACCGCCCCGCACCGAGACCCAAGGCCGCAAGGGTCAGCGGTGGAAGGCTCACTGGAAAAGGCTCGGCAAGGTAAAAGGTCAATCCCAATCGCTCATTCACCCAGTATCCGACTGAAGATCCCGAAAAGCATGCTAAAATAATGGTGGTGTCCCCCCGGGTGGTGCTGTAATGGTCCAGCTCGGGGTACTTATAGGACAGGAAGAGGGGCAGAACCACCCCCACTACGGGGGAGAGAGGGCTGTGCAACTGAAGGTAGTCAATGGTTCCCCAGTACGGGTACGACACAGCTATGATGACGGCTGAAATTACAACGCCACAGATCACATCCTGAGAGGAAGGAGGAAGATTTCAGTCATTAGTATCTGTAATTCTAGCTCCGTGCAGTCATAATGACACAATAATGCAGTTATTATGGTATTATTATGAAATATGTACACATTTTCTACGCATGGTATCCACTTTGCTAGGGTGTTCTGAGTGGTAAACGTATATTGCCATGCAAACTCAAAGGTGTTCTGAGGGGCTGTTAAAATGATTGCAAGGGTGTTTTAGTGGTTTGTGTGTTGTTCGTTGTTAATATGTTGCTATGCAGTTGCTACAGTGTTCCGAGTCTTAGTTGAACTTGCCGTTGTTACAGTTTTTTGATTCATTGTTCATTTGTTGCCTAGTGATTGTTACAGTGTTTCGATTTGTTGTTAATATGTTGCCATGCGGTTGCTCCAGTGTTCTGGAGAGCGTTTCCCAAAAGCATCGTCAGCCAACTATGATCGACGATTCCGTGTTTCCCGAAAGCATAGTTTAAACTAACGTTCTCAAACAACGTCACAAATGTATGTGGTTGGAGCTCCAGCTTTGGACCTGTGGTTAAAAGCATGGTTTCTTGTTAGTAAGGCTTTAATAAATATGCTCTTGTGCACACACACACATTACTTTATAATCTAAATATAAAATGCATTATAATTGTGCATTTTTGCACGTCCATACCAAACACTGTTTTTGAAAAGTGCGCATGTGCATAAACGGCTAAGGGAACCCCAGAGTACGACGCGAGAGGGAACCTGCAATGAATCAAAGATCAAATAAGGCATAACGACAGTAAATTAGTCAATAAGTGTCATGTTCAATACAGCAGCATCTTACAGATCTCTAATCAGTTAAACAGTATAAGTTATTCCTCCACCACATGCGTGTGACATCATTAACAATGGCCCCATGTAGTTGAGCCAACGTGGTTCAAACGACGGAGATGCGACTGTGTTCGGGAAAATGTTGTGACTAGTTCCTAAACAATGCATCGTACTATGGAGGGTAATCAGCGAGTTACGTCGTTGTTTGTTGCTATGTGGTTGCTACAGTGTTCTGAGTGGTTGATTAGGATTTGTAGCTCCGTTTAAATCAACAGGACAACAGCAAGATTTAATGCTAATTTACTACCGTACTACTAATAAAATACTACGTTTTTGCATTACACTATTAAAATACAAATCTTGCCATTTATTAAATTAATGTTTTTAAATACGAATTATATTTTAGTTCCTGTTATATTTTAATATATTATAATCTCCAAGCATGAGCAATAGGCCAAATATTTGCCTCGGCATGATGCACCTACAGCTGTGCTATATTAAAAGAACTAGAAGACAAATCTACGGAGACCAGCCAGACTATATGAATTATACAGGAGGATAAATGTTTCATGCGAGACTCAAAAGCACATGTCCATTTTAAAAATCTCTCTTCCAGACTTACCAGAGCAGAGTGCATGCCGGTATAAAGACGACTCAGACACACCAGCGCAGACAGAACCACGGCCACAATCAGTCCCAGTTCAAAAGGGAACTATCATGCAGAGACAGAATAATAAACAGTTCAATCAAACATTCACAGCCAGTTTGATGTCACTTTTAATCTCAATTTTATCACAAAAAGCCATTTTCTAGCTTCAGATGACGTATAGTTATAGTGCTTGATGCATATGAACTACTATGGTGGTTTTTTTCCAGCTGATCTGTCTTTATAGCTAATAATTTTATGTCTTTATCAAAACATCCTCTCATCCATCTTTCCTCGTCGTTTTTTCCTTCCTCTCTCGATGTTGCAGACAATCATGCATACATTGTGGCAGCTCTTCTCCTAATATTATCTTTTTTCTTTTGACACCCCTCTGTGCTCATCCCTCTGGTTTTATTCAGGACTCTGTTAATCACTGACAACACAGGAAGAGTCTTTACATATTCAAGAAGTTTCCCCGCCCCCTCTGTTCTGTCTCACTCCATCCGTCTCTCTATCTGTCTCACTCTCCTTTCCTTTCCTCCTTCTCTTTCTTCCTCTATCAGCTGGGGGTCTTTCACAGGAAGTTAATAAAGAACGTTTCCTGAATGGGCACAAAGGACTGTGGGACAGTAGAGCTGTATATGTTGTATAATTGACTGGAATTTTTTTTTTTTTTTTTTACTTTTAAATCATACACATACGGCTCTCTGGTTTCCTTTACGAACAAAGAACAGTTTTTCAGATCAGTTCATCTTTTTCAGCCAGTAATTTAATCAGTTTTAAGTAGGGTGGCAATATAGCCATTTTCAAATCTGAATATCTGGAGTAGTAACAAAATACTTTTTTCTCTAATGCAAAACAAGGATGCATTTATTTGATCAAAAATACAATAAAGACAGCAATAATTTGACATATTTTTATAATTTAAAATAGATGTTTTCTATTCGAAAATAACGTAAAATATAATTTATTTCTGTGATCAAAGCTGAATTTTCAGCATCTTTATTCCAGTCTTCAGTGTCACATGACCCTTCCTAAAATCATTCTAATATGAATGATATTCTGCATAAGAAACATGTCAGCATATTCTCAATGTTGAAAAAAAAAAGTTGTGCTGCTTCATATTTTTGTAGAACTATTTATAAATGGAAAGTTTAAAAGAAATATTATTATTACATAAATGTATTTACTGTCACTTTGGATCAATTTAAGGCATATTTGCTGAGAAAACAATTACTAGCCCCAAACATTTTGACCGCAGTGTAAATGTTACTCTGATTTCATCATTATCTCTCTAATTTTGTATATTTAACTTAATATCTTGTCGATGGTTTCAAATTAGCTGTTTACACTCTTGCATAACTCACTTTTGAGTACTTTTGTTTGCAACAAAATAATATAAAATAAAATGCAAAATTTAAACATGGCTGCCTTTATCAACAAATAAAACTAAACACAAAAAATAAATAAATAAATAAAACACTCAAGGGTAAAAGGTTTGAAAGCTGACGAATGGTGCAGTCTATACCTGACACTGATTGACAGTCATTTACTGAGAGTTCATTATAAAGGCATCCAGCAGATGTGTGGGCGGGGCTTGGGCTGACTGATGGTGACAGATGGCCACGCCCCTTCAGTGAACTATGCAAAAATCACATTCAAAACATTCTCAATCTAGCATGTCTGACCTTCACTCTCTCCTGAGCGCTGAGAAGCAGTGTAAATGAGATGGCCGTCGCTGCCATGGCGTGTGTGGACGGCATCCCGTACTCTGCGTCCACACGCGTCTCCAGTTTGACCACTGGAGGACACGGAGGACGGGGCAGCTTTAAAATATCCTTCATCACTTGCCCAATATACATCACCACCTGCAGAAAAAGACAGAAAGCAAAAAAAAGTCCTCTCTCTGTAAAAAAAAGAAGCTACAAATATGTGCCGTTTAGGTAGCCACTAACACACATTTGAAATTTGAATACATACCTTTATGGTACTAATATGTGCCATTTTGGGGTAAATAAGGCACAAAAGTATACCTATTGGAAACATAGTGACCAGTGACGGTTTTTTGTACTTTCTGAAAGTCTAATATAACATCATCACACAACTCAAAACTCAAAAATTGTAAATTTTTGTTAGCATCTATTTTTAAGTCGTTTTTCTATTAGAGAGTTTTTTTGTATTTCAAGCAACAAAATATTCTAATGGTTAAAGTTTCAGGGTTTATTTACAAGGCAAGGATTGCACTAAAATGCAGACGTCTTTTCTTTTGTGTTTTTACAAAGTTTTGCATTATTATGCATGCCAGGCCAGTTGATGATTTCAATTAGAAACACCTCCAGGAACTGGTATTGATTTAACATGATTCTGGGAACAATGATTTTTGGAACACAGACACCATAAAGGTGTCATTATCTGAAACACTTCCACTCTTGTTTCTTAGCATTTTCAGGCTCCCAAAAGTGTAAAATAATAGCCATTAAGTGCATGGAAATGTTATGTAAAAATGATCAAGTAACACCCCATTAGTTAATAATAATAAGTGATGACAGAAAATATAGCAGAAGGCTCTCTGGATGTTTAAGAAAATGTATAACTTCGCCACTCATGTTAAATAGCTACATTGATTGCAGAAGTGAACCAATCAAATGCAGTTTGTCTACTGCTGTTGCTGTGGAAACTATATGTAAACTTGTGGAAATAGCACAACAAAGACGTATAAAGATCTATAGAAATGCTGATGAAAATGAATAAGATAATTTGGTGTTAGAACAGCTGTCCAAGTTGAATTTTATTTTGTTTCTGTCTATTCTAATCTATTTCTCCTCCTTGCAGAAAAACAAAGACCCTACAGTATGATGGTTTAATCATAGGGTGTGTGTGTGTGTGTGATTTTCTCAGCCACTCACAGCCCACATATTGACGAGCCGTCTGCACAGAAATGGGTCGAGGTTCCAGTGGATGCAGGGCAGGAAGGTGATGTAAAAGACCTCACGGCCCAGAGTAGCCGAAGTCACAAACAGGAAGTAGAAGAGCCAGTTCCTAACTTCATAACGAGTCTTGGGATCCTCCTAAACACAGAGAAATTCATCTAGAGGAATAAACTGCTTTACCACATCATCAAACGACAATCACATGACACTTAGCTGGATATACACTAGAATGATTTCTGAAAGGATCGTGTGACACTGAAGACTGGAGCAATGATGCTTTGTATCACAGGATACAGTCATTTTAAATTAACAAATATTTCACAATATTGCAGTTTATTCTGGATTTTTAATCTAATAATCTTTAAAAAACATTAAATATCTTTCTAATGTTAAAAAATTTGGGGTCAGTAAGATATATATATATATATATATAATTGTTTTTTTTTCTCCCAACATTTTAGAGGGTTGTGGTACACTGAAAATATTTTTATGCAACATAATAGCCTATAATCAAAACAAAACTAAAATCCCATTTTTGCATATATTATTAAATCGAATTATGAAAATATATTAAAGCCTAACTTAATCCACACTAAAAACTGAGAGGCTATGTTTTTTATTGTTATTTTTATAAGCATTAAAGTATGTTATCAATGCAAGAAGCCAGATTTTTTTACGTATCTACGTGAGACATCAAACACTGCTTTATAAACATCTGACAGTCTAAACCAACCAGAGAAACAGGAAAATCTTGTGGTATTTGTGTTTTTAAAAGCACCGCCTTTGCATTTGAGAACCTCTCGGTTTTAAATCGCCTGAATGAAGAGTCTTATTTAAATCTGATTTACTTACTTCGCCTTGGGCTTCACACGGTGAACTGGCCGGTTTATAGTTGGAGTTACTGTCTTGTGCGCGTGACGTCCCGTTCGCCACCTGCTCCGCTCTGCGCCGGTGGCTCGTGACCGGACCCTCCTTACCGGATCCATTGGCGTGAACGAATCCGTTCCGTTTAACCTGCGGGCACGCCTCTCTCGGAACCAGGCCGCAGGACCGCTGGAAACCGGCCACCAGCTCGGGGCTGTTCAGGTACGAGATGAACCCCCACATGGCCGCGCGGAGTTAGAGCTCTTGGTGCACGCACGCGCTTCCGCACCCAACCCGCGTGCACAGGTGTTTTATAGCTGCAGGTGACAGAGCGTGAAAGTGTGCTGACGTAGAAGCTCGTGGCTGTTTTGATTGGCTGACATGTTTACGGAAAATGACCTGCTTATCGTACCTGCACAGGTGGGTCATTCCTGCTGCGGTAGTCTACCTATGATTCTTTCTGTGCCTTTAAAAATGTATATTCTTTAGTCTTTCAGTGACGTATATTTCTGTAGGCTATCTGAAAGTAGTTTTAAAAAATAATCAAGTGACCAAGCAAACGCACTCCGATCTAGATCTACGTAGAACATGGTGTGAATAGAAGTTTTGTTTGATAAGTAAAATAAATAAATAAAATGAGGACACATTTAAAATATTTCTTTAAACAAAGAAGTGATGGGGTTAAGTGAAGTCACCAAAAATGTTGTATCCAATATAACACCACAAAAATGTAAACATAGCCTAATAAACATGTTTATTTGAAAGGAGGGTGTCTGAGAAGTCTGTGAATGAAGCTGCAATATAGCCGAGGCAAGTGTTTCTGGATGATTAGTTTCCATGACAACCACGTGAGCCAGATGAAATGTCAAACAGGTAGATGACGCAAAATGAGAAATAAACGCGGTTAAATGGCCAGAATGATACAAGGGAGGAACACACAGAGGTTTGGGCAGCAAAAAAGGAGTTAAATCTACTGACGTGCACAGCATCGTTTAGCCGAAAGGCTCGTGCTGTTTGACCAGGACGTGTGTCTGACGCTTTGTTTGAGGTGATTCCCTTCGTGTCCGCAGCCGCCCATCGGTTCTGGATGAGAGCAATTAAAGTCATTACATCACCGGAACGATACGGTTAATTATTTACTCAGCGTGCACGGAGGATAAGCGTTTTTGTTTTGTTTTAATTAAAGGCCCGACAAAAAATGTCCGGGTTTAAGGGCTTTGCCTGACGGATAAAGAGAAGGAAAGGCTGCTCGCGTGACTGGCTCGCGTTCATTGTGTGGAGGATGTGAAGCAGCGCGAGATGCCATGGCAGCAGCGGCGGGTGCAGCAGCAGCTAACGGGCCGGAGCCTTCCGGTGTTCCGGTACCCAAGGCGTTTCCCTATGAGGAATACGAGTGCAAAATCTGCTACAACTTTTTCGACCACGACCGTCGGGCGCCCAAGATCTTGGAGTGTCTGCACACGTTTTGCGAGGAGTGTCTGCACGCGTTGCAGCTGTGCGAGGAGCGGCCGTGGCGCATCAGCTGCCCCGTGTGCCGCCACCGCACGCCGGTACCGGACTACCGGATCCAGAACCTGCCTAACAACACCAAGGTCACCGAGGACTTCCCTCTGTACATCGACTCGGACCCCGTGCCTCAGGATGCTCTGCCGCCTCACCGGCCTCCGCTGCACCCCGCGCTCGTGGCGCTCAGGCGCGAGGAGGACGCGTCCATGGTTGGTCACGCGACGCCGTCCACCACGACGGTGTCCACCGCGACCACGCTGTCCCAGGACTCGGTCTCGCGCTACGAGAGCTGCCAAAACTGCAGACGTCTCGCGCTGACCACCGGATGCGTGTGCGTCATCTTCTCGTTATTGTCCATGCTAGTGCTGCTCTTCATGGGCCTCATTTTCGTTCACAGCCACGGCGGGCCGCCCTCGCCCGCGGGACCCCTCTGCCTGTCGGTGGCCAGCATCCTCGCCATGGTCTCGGCGATGGTAACCTGGCTCCTCTACTGGCTCAAAGACCGACCGGAGAACGAGATGGGCCGTTCCTCGGCCACCACTAACGCCAGCCGGAGAAACGCGTGACAGGAGATGAGCGTCGTATGACAAACCCTTAAAAGCATTTATTAATACCAGTTAGTTTATTTTCATATTACTAGTACTATCAGTATCTTTGGTGACACGTTATTTTAAGGTGTACTTGTTACAGTGTAATCATATAAGTACAGAATGATATATTTATCTGCTATATGTGACCCTGGACCACAAAACCAGGGAACCAGAGATTTATACATAATCTGAAAGCTGATTGAATAAGCATTCCATTTATTTATTGTTTGTTGGGCCAAGATACGCCTATTTGAAAAAAAAGATTCGGAGGGTGCAAAAATAAAACTAAATTAAAAAATAATTTTTAAGTTGTCCAAATATTAATAAAAAACTAAAATGTGATATAAAGTAGAAATTATCTTCATGGAACATGATCTTTACTTAAAATCCTTTTTATTTTTGGGATATATACAATGTATATAAATATACTCATTCTACGTATAACTGGTTTTGTAATCCAAAGTCACATATAGTTAGGGTTTTTCTTAGGGTTACTTTCATGTAATTATGCATTATTTATTCTGATTATAATAGTAGTACATGCAACACCTTAAAATAAAGTGTTACCATATATTTTATATACACAAACAAGTAATTATTTATTAGGTAAGATACACATTCTTCCATCAATCCCGTTATACTGAGAAAACCTTAGGCTACTTTGAAGCAATTTTTCACTCTAGTATGGTTCAAAAATAATTACAAATAAACCTCAAGTAACTCATTTTATTACATTTTGAAAACATTTCCTTGTAAATGTATAATGATTATTTATTGACCATTTCTTAAGGTTAGTTTATGCATTAGGCCAACTAACGATGAGCATATATTTGTCACAGTATTTATTAAAGTAAGTAAAAATATATATTATTAAAATAAATGATAAAACCACAACTTTTCATAATTAGTTCTGGTTAGTTCAGGTCCATTAGGCTAATATTAACAAATACAACTTAAATTTTTAATAGTGCATTCATTTTTATTTTAATTGTACATTCTTTTAATTTGTTAATTAAAATTAGCATTAACCAAGATTAGTTAATGATTAATACATTTAACCAATGTTAACAAATGGAACCTTATTGTGACACTAGTGTCCATTGATTTAGTACTAGGGAAACAGACAGTAACTGAAACTGAAGTAATTCGTTAAACAGCAATTTCAATAACTGAAGTTTCTGTAACTTAGTGCTTACAGAAGTACTAGTATCTAAAATGTAATTATCAGATCCCTTAAAAGTAAAGGCCAGTGTTTCCAGACAAGGAGTGTGGCTGCAAAATCTGCCACTTATTCATCAATTTCAGCCCAAAATCTTGGGAGTGCATGCACACCTTAGAAGTGTCTGCTTATGTTGCTTGAGTGCAAGGAGAAGCCGTGGCGCATCAGATGCCCCTATGCCACACATACCAGACTATCAGATACAGAACCTGGCCCGCGGCATCCACCGCAAACCGGATACGTGTGGCGCCATCTTCTCCTTCCTGTCCACTTTTGTACTGCTCTTCGTGGGCCTCATATTTGTGCATGGCCACCCGAGGTTTGTCTGGCTAGGACACCTATGAGAGCTTGAAAAGAACTGACATCATACATCCTTGCTGTAAAAATAGTTCGGGGTTAAACCCACAGCTGCCATGCGGTGTGATATTTAGCTGCTTGTGCAATGATATTCAGCCTGTAGTGTGGGGTCCAAAAGTAAAACCACTAGTGAAAATGCATTGTTTTTGTTATTTAACCCAACATTTTTAAATATTACATTTATGCATTTGGGAGATATTTTTATCCAAAACAACTTTCAAATAGTTCATCCATGTATCCATTCATGACATTAGCATTAATAGCACTGAGTAAAGTTTAATTAAAGAACTAGTCACAAATCTGGATATCAACCTTTTTTTTTTTAATCCAAATCCTTCTGTTCATATCCAGGTTTAAATAATAAAATGTGGTCTCAGAGTTCTGGACCCCACTGTACATAGTACAGTTCATATCATAGCCGCACACTTGTGTGATTTTTACTGGAATTTAACTAAGAAAGACTGGTAGCTAGGTAAAACAAGGCCAAGCAAACGCTATTATTGGATGATATTCTCAAAATGGCTGCTGGGTGTTGTCATCTTCTCGCTGTATCATATACTATTCGGTCTTTAAAAAAGAAGACCTCTTTGTCCTTATGGATCAATAGCTTTACTATAGAAATTGTGAATTTTATACCACCTCTTTGTTCTTCACTTCACCTATGCATCTATCACGGTAAAACCGTGTCGTTTGACGACTAACTGACAATCTCTTTTTGCTATCGTCTGTGTGAGCTTTTAATGTGCGTAGCATCACAGTGCATTGACATTAGTATTCACTTTACCAACGTGCATTGGATTTTTGTACCACGCAAACCTGTGACGAGCAGTATCTGATGTACCTAGTTTAGAAGAAAACCTGCATGATGTTTAACAAAAACTAGATACTGTGCTTGGAAACGAGGGTCAGCCTATGTTACTTGAAGAAAGCCTCCTTGTTAATCGAATCAGTGCTGCTGATTTACCATTTCATGAGTTCGTGCTTACTTGTAATAGATGTAATTAAGCGTGTTTGGCGTCCTGTCTGGGGACAGGGCTCGGAAATCGGTGGACTCCTGAGCCCTAGGGATTCTATTCCTTCTTGTCCGTGAGGAGCGGTCAGAGCTCAGCATCCGGGCCGGCCCCTGAATACCCCAGGGAAGCATAGTGCAAACGGAGGAGTCTTGGGTGGCGGAGGGATGCTATGAGGGAGATATTGAGGAGAGAGTGCTTGTACTATTTATAAGAGGTTTCTCTTCTTCTGATAGGGTGATGACTTGATTAGGAAATGAGGAGCCGGCCGTGCTAATTACTAGTCCCAAAAAACATAGTTTCTATACTGATTTGCAATGACAAATCAGTCATTTATCAAGGGTATTTGATATGATGATGTTCCATTTAAAACGTGTTGGTGAACAGCTATACAAATTGTAAACAGTTCTCTGTTAAGGTGCAGTCACATTTACAGTTGCTCAACGCATTTTCGCGGGCAAATTCCAGTTGCTAGGTAAAGTGACTTTTTTTTAAATAAAACTGACAACTGATGCTTTTACCCACAAAACTTTGCTAATCTGACCGTACATTTAGAAAAGAGGTGATGCAAGCAGGAATCTGACACCTGAGGAGCAGCTAGAGTTTTGCTGTGTCCTTGCAGTGACAGGATGCAGCCATAGAGAAATCAATGATAAAGACTCGCACACTGGGACTGCAGCCAAGAGGTGCTTTCGAGTGTTTACTGACCCACTTATGAAACTGCATCTCTCCCATAACTCCTTTATCTTAGTGTCCCAAACTGCTAAATTCATCTAGCTAACCGTGACTTGTTAAACTTGAGTGCAAAACACCACTAGCCCGCTTAAGCATCATACTGAAAATATCGTCCAGATTGTTAAGACTTACTGTTTTTATGACGATGATTGAGGACACTTGATGGCCTTAATTTCCTTCCATTAGAGTAAAGGCTATTTTCTTTAGAATGATAAACATACCTGATCTAATTCTTAAAGGGGTAGTATATGTAAAAATTACCATTCTGTAATTTACTCGATTCTCAAATCCTCTTGTTTATCTGTGGAACACAAAAGGAGAAATATTAAAAACAAAAAAAGTGTGTAAATCATTTTCAATCACTACTAATTTAAATTATGTGCCTTTACTTGTTATTTATTGGTTTATTGATCAAAGGAATCAAACATTTTAATAGGAATTATCAAGTGAATTTTCTATGAGCTTACCGTTTGATATGTATGTATAAGCTGTGCTGTTGTAGGCAGATGTCATGGATTAAACCAGGTCTGCCCTCTGTTGGTGGACAAGTGTAGTGACGCAGTCATTTGTGCATAGGTTTTTGTAAGGAAGTTTTTATATATAAGTGAAAGTGGGGGTATTTGAATTATTGCAGCAGTGATTTAGACAAGCAGAGGTTATCTCCCTGAGTGTTAAGGCAGTAAATGGCCATCATCTGCAGTTATCCGTGCTGTACAAAGCAACACTTGTAGAGAAAGTAGTATAATGTGCAGTTTGTGTTACGTAGTTACCAGCTTCACAGCTCCTCCTGCCATTCTGTTGGGAAATATATATGTCATTTACTACATTAACCATAACTGCCTTTTTGAAGACCAACAACAAAATTTGGGGTCAGTGAGATATTTTTATTTTCCTTTTTAAAAGATTAATTCATTCAGATTAAATTTAGCAGCTGCTTTGAACATGGATAATTATCAGAAATGTTTTTTAAACAGGAATTCTGAATGATTTCTGAATAAGACACTGAAAACTGGAGTAATAATACAACAGAAAACAGTTATTTAAAAATGTAATTATATTTCACAATATTACTGTTTACTGTAATTTTGATTAAATAAAGGTTGAAAGGGAAAAAAAGTTTTTAAAAACATCTTACCGACTCCAATCTTTGTACAGTAGTCTAAACTGCTGGTTAGTGCTTGTTTTGCTGGTAAAGCTGGTGGACTAAGAAAATCTTGCTGTTCAAGAGACCTGAAACGCACACCAGCATTTCAAAGCTCAATATATGCTGGTCTTTTCAACAGGGATGAGGATAAAGAGAAGAGAAAAGATGTTCTTGTCCTCTGTCCTGGTCCAGATATTTCATACACGTGAGCCTGAAAGGAAACAGAAACAGTCTGCTGTGAACTCAGTCAACTTGAATTCACAAAAACAAGGACCAAACTGTAAAGAACGAAACTGTTGATCAAAATATTCACATCCAATGAAATTGATATTTCTGTACCATTCGGTGTGACCTCCCCTTGTTCTCATGGTACCGCTATCGCTGTGACTGTCTGGACCATCAGGCCTGATGTGCACACATCTGTTTATATGTCTGTGTTTCCCGCACACACTGGCCCAGTGATTGCACGGCACTTACCTGAACCCAGTGTTACTGCCTGGACGACTATACTTCCCTTAATGCACTCCAGCCCTCTTAGTAACACTACGTAGGGCCATGGGCTTTGTACACAGCCCTTATATACTCAGTAATATGTTTATTAGAATTAGAAAATGTGTGTTTTTACTATTATGCCTCAATAATTGTTGTGAAACCTGTTTGAATTGTATTTGCACATTGAAATCGTTCGGTTTACATACAAGAACACACATCTCAGTTGGCTAATAAACAAGAAAAATGAAGAAAACCAATGTCTCCATGTAATTCATATATACCTGTATATTACTATGTATGAAATCGCATGTGTGTCCATGTATCAGTCGTATTTTAATACGCGGAAGTTATATTTTTATATAAGTAGGCTATAGAAGTATTAGCCGCTAAAGTTTAGAATAACAAAAAGGTAAACAGTAAAACTAACTTATTCGCGCGGCAAACAAGTGTATTCACGATTACGAAAATACGTTTTATATGACAAATAAGACGCAGTTTGCGATGACAAGCGGATTGCCTGTTTTTGAACAGGTAAAATAACCGGAAGTGAATTACACCGGAAGCTTCTATTTCTAGAACATTCAACGTCAACAACGTTAAAAATACGTTGAATAAAAATTACGTATTGTATTCCCAATATCATTTAAATGTTACTGTGAATACTCATGTAAATTGTTTTTGGTAACTTTTCATCGTTTAAACCTGAGAAGTTTGACCTGCCATACTAACTTTATTTAGCTAGCATACAATGACGCAGTCTACATGCTCTTTGAATTCTGATTATTTTATAGCACGACAATGAATAATTTATGTTTTCAGTGCCTTGCTAGGCCTCAGTAGGTTGTCCTCCGTTCTCTGTAGCCTGACGCTCAGGGATGCTTGTGCCAGTAAATGCAGGACAGATGATTTTATACCAAAAGTTGTCTTTGGGGAGGATTTACGTTTTCTTTGAGTGAACCCCATCTAATTGAGGTTAAAGGGGTGCTGACCTTCCTCAGGCTGGACAAGACAGATCACAAGACAAATGACACAACAACATATGCACTGCTCAAGAAGTTCATTAAATGGTCAAATGGTGAATTCTTGCTACATTCCTATATAGGTTTATACACTTTTCAAGCGTTTTATACTCTGGCAAACCAAGTCTAATTGTAATGACAGTTTAGACCAACATATATTTTGTAAGGTGATCACAGTTTTAAAACAAACTTAGTCTTGGACTAAATGCATGTAGGCATTCAAACTTTTTAATAACTTTCATATACATATTGTAAAAACCGATTCAAATTATTTTGGCACTATTTGCTTAGAGAATTTTGATATTTGACTCTTGATAATAAAACTAATTAAGCTCACATCAGAGCGCACCTCTGCTTCTCCAGAAATGGATTGGACACGCGGATCCGGTGTTTCAAAGCCTGAAACATGCATCATACCGCCGCCTGTTCTGTTCCTTTCAAACAATCACCCTCTGTTTTATGCTGAATAAACTGAAGAACCTATAGAAAAACGATTTATTTTTAATGAGGTAGATGTAGTCTACTATAGCCTACATTTTTTCCCAGTCTCACATCATGCCAATAAAGCAGGAAATAAATGCATAATATTCCGCTTGTTTTAAATATACATATATTTGGTTCTATTTAGAAACTTGTTTTTTAGAATGAAAATTAAAATATTCTGAATTCATATGCAGCCTCTGTAAATGTACAAATATATATCATAGCAGACGTATGCAGATAATTATGTAATAAAAATATATTAACCTGACAGGAAAATAATGAATAATGCAATTAATGCATCGAATAGAAACGCATTAACAAACACGCACATACACACAATCATTGTTAACCATTAAATAGTTGGCTCGGTGTCTCCAGGGTCCGGCCTCTTTGGTGTTGATTTAACTTTTTAAGTAAGAGAGAATAATCTAGCCTAGTGTTTTGCACGTGAAAGGACCCCCGTTTCCCCGCGAGTTTCCCTCCCGCGTGCGCCCCATTGTCCCCGCGCGCAGGCAGAAAGAAAACATTTGAAGTTTCTTTTTAGTCCAACTAAAGAGCCACATGTCATTGAAGTCACTGTGTGTGTGTGTGTGTGTGTGTGGATCAGTCAGAGAGAGTGTTAAATAACAGAGTCATTCTTTTAAAGTAAATAATTTTTCATTTCAATTGATTTATTTCGTCTTTTCTGTGTTTGATTTGTTTTATTACATTATTGTTGCACTGTCACTAGACCTATTAAAACGTGTTTCGATATTATAATTTACTGTTTTATTATATTTATTTGTGTTTGCATTTATGTCTTATATCCGTAGCCAATATATAATATTTGAACTATAATTTAATTACACATAATCATCGCTCGCTGTAATATTTTCGTTGTCTACTTTGGAACGCTTAGAAAGCAAAGTGTACTTCGTCGACCAATCAGCTCTCGATTACGGGATCCTGTGGACCAATCAGAACGCGCTGTTTCAGTAATAGACAAGAGGGTCTCTGCGAACTCAGAAATGTCTCAGTAGTTTGAGAACTCGCGCTCATCCTAAACGCCTGTTAATAACAATAACGCTGCAATTATAATTCTCGCCACATAATGAAAACAACGACCGAGGACCACATAAGAGAAGAGACTACATCGGATTAATAACATTTCATTTAATGCCGACTACTTATTTTTTTTTATGTTTTTCCTGGATGCATACAAAAAAATCGTCGGAGTTTATGCTTTTGGTTTTTGATTGTGGAATATTTCCGTGCATTTTTAAGCCTGTTGAAGTGAACGTTTAGTCACCGCGCTGCCCTGCAGCAATGAGCGGCTTGGCAGGGACCGTTCCCAGGATGATGCGTCCATCTCTCTCCCAGAACTATCCCCGCAGTGGCTTCCCAATGGAGGGTAAAATATGTTACATTAAATATGCACATTAAAATGTTTCATTTAATAATGGAAGCCCAAGTGCAAACCATTTTGGTATTCGTGTTGCATGAATAGACTAACTTTCAGGCTAATAGAAACTTTTGTTGACATTTACATTTTAAAATATTTAAAGATATTTGTATATGCCGCACATTGTGTTATGATGAAGTTTCAAAATTATACAAATATTTTTTTCAGCTATTCTTTGTATTACAAAGTACCTTTCATACAGTATGAAGAAATGTTTCACTGTCACTGAACAAAAACGTTCTTGATATAAAATAGTTAAACTGTAAGGCTGTTTTAATCTGAATTATTTCTATATTTGCATAATAAACAATAGACTAGCAGGCCTATTTGTTTAAATGCATTTAATCTGTCACAATACTCCATTGCATGAGTTCAGAGTTTCAGTCAATAAAATCAAATAGACTGGAAAAAAGATACCACCACTTTTAGTTTGCCTAAAATGTAAAGCAGCATTTTTATTGACGTTTTTCTTTGTTTCCTTTTACCATGTGTTTATAAACACATGAAATATGTCAGAGAATTAAATGCACATGGAGCCTATAGGGTGTCTTACCCCTTGCTTAGAAGTACTGCAGTTAGGCCTTATTTAGGAATAGCTATGCAGAATTTTTTTCTTTCATGTTTCTGCAATTATGTTATATCTCCACTGTCATAACTTGGGCCGGCTTCGATGCAGTTTCAACTCCGATGGGTCAGGGTCGAGTCAACCAGCTTGGAGGAGTTTTCATCAACGGCCGGCCTCTACCGAACCACATTCGGCATAAGATAGTGGAGATGGCCCATCACGGGATCCGGCCCTGCGTGATATCCCGCCAGCTCCGAGTCTCTCACGGCTGCGTGTCGAAAATCCTGTGCCGCTATCAGGAGACTGGATCCATCCGGCCTGGAGCCATCGGCGGCACTAGACCCAAGGTGAGGCCGATAGAGAGGCGCTGAAGCGCGGAGTCATCTGCTGCAGCTGAGCGCGCGGATATTTCCAAATAAATGTGTGGATAAACTCAAAGAAACAGCTCGATTACTGAAAGTCATAATGGGCTTCAATTTGAAATACATGTTTGAATGAGTCAGACTGTTTTTATGTCATTTCATCATTATTTTTAACAGACTTCATCTCTAGATGTGGAGAAGCGCGTTGAGGAATATAAACGGGAAAATCCCGGAATATTCAGTTGGGAAATTCGGGATAAATTGCTCAAAGAGGGAATTTGTGACCGGAACAACGTGCCCTCAGGTACGCGTCAATATAACTACAAATAACGTGTGTGAATTCTTCAGTGTCATTGATGTTTTATTATCATTTATGATGTTTTATATCTGCTAAAATGTGTTGTTGTTTTTTAATTGACTGGAATCTAGAGTAATCTAGAATCTAGACTGGAGTAATTATGCTTTGAATCACAGGAATAAAATAGATTTTAAAACATTTTCACACAGAAATAAGTTCTTTTAAATTGAAATAATATTACACAATATTTTTTGGATTTTTAATCTTAATAAATGCAGCCTTGATGAGCAGAAGAAACATCTTTAAAATATCATTCAATATCTTACTGACCCCAAACTTTTAAACGGTAGAGTATATATAACTTTTTAATTTTATTAAACCTCCCTCACAAAACCATCAAATGTCTTAAACGTTTTTTTGATTATCTTGTGATCTATATAAATGTAAAATAAAAAAGTAAACACCGCGTGTTTTGTCAACATTGACAGAGGCCTACTGTTGCTATGGTTACTCGGCGAAAGCGTAAGCTATAGCTCTAAAAGTAAGCAAATACAGCAAGTGTCTTTAATAGTTTTAGTAACTACAAAACTTAAACGACACACTCAGACTAGGCTATTTGTTGAAGTTACTGAAACATTTATAAAATGAAATGCATCCTATTGTATAAAAAGCTAGAAAACATATTAAGAGCACTTACGCATTCGGTTCGACTCTTGTCCAGTGAGTGCTATAAGCCGCATCATGAGAGGCCGATATGGCGCAAGAGGTCAAGACGACGAGGAGGAGGAGGATGATGAAGAGGACATCGAAAAGCGCGAGCAGGAAGAACAAGCCCGCAGCAGCGGACACAGCATTGAAGGGATTCTCGCTGATAGATGTGAGTGGATCCTACAAACTCTTTATGTTTTAATATCTACAGAACTGCGGCATGATTGTAAATGACGTGAAGTTGTTAGAAAGATGTGCTTTTAGCTAACTGAAACGCAATTATAATGATGATAGGCCATGTTTTCTTGAATATGGGCTATAAATGGATTGAATACTTGGGGCTTAAAATAGTGACACAAACTCAAAAAGGTCCATACCATTTTAGCATAAAACATTTTTTTTAAATGGACAGACCTGGATAATAAAGATGTCAACAAGTGTCTAGAATGCATGCTTGTCAATAGTGTTCAAAATCATCTCAGGATGCAATTTGTGAACTTTATGAAGTTGTTGAATGTGTACGGATGGAATCTAGACAGTTTCTTTTTTTCTTTTCTTTTTTGACATACTTGTATTTTGGCTATTTCATAGTTTTGATGACTTTATTATGAATATTTTACACATTTGAGGATAATAGTGAACAACAGGGTGCCCAAACTTTTGATTGGTGGTTTATAAAGCAGATATAGGCTATGAACAAACATGAAGCGTATTCACTTGCAATGTTTGTCATATATTAATCAATTACTTTGCGTTAATGATTAGTTACAAATAATCAACAGTTCCCAAGAATATTATAAATATTATGCAACAGGCATGAGCATGCTGGAAGAAAAAAGTTTCGAAATCTGTAAAAGGTGGCCACAATGTTTTAGATGGAGTTCTGCATTTCACTTAAAATAAATAAAACAACATTTATGAAAATATAAGGTACTGTATATAGACTACAACAAACTGGATAATCCATTAAAAAAGAAGGCAATTCACTTTCACTCATATCATTCCAAACCTATAATTTTCTTTCTGTGAGACTCTGAAGGAGAAATGATTATAAGTATTAAAACATGACAACACAATGAATAGTTAAGTAAGGACAGCTGTAGCATTTTTGTGCAAAGAGGCTCAAAAGGAGTTGATAAAAAACAGTGGAAGAGAGTCTATTTTTGCCTTCTTGCAGCCTACTGGCCGACAGCTGAAGTGACTGATGTTTTGCTGTTCTGTAATGATATTTAATGAGCTAACAGCCTGTCCCTGCGTGACTAATTAAGGTGAACGTTATTTGACTGCCTCTGATGCCCTGCTAACACCACTTCAGCTCCCTAAATAATACTGATCGGGATGCAGTGTCACTCTTAATGGCGATGGGAGTTTATTAAAGGCTATTTCCGTCAATAGGGACCAGTGTTCTCCTCGGCTGTTCCTTCATGGCCCGGAGCGGCGGTCACAATGGGGGCGAGCCTCTCGTCATGCGCGCTGCCACAAAGCCCGTCCGTCACGCTCTGCCCGTCTCGCGGTCCAAGAAAGAAGAGTTGCCCGAGCCGATTAAATCAGGCTCTTTATTTGAACTTCTCTTTCATCTGGCCAATGAGTCAAACACGCCTTGCTCTTTTTCTCCTCCGTCCTCCACATGCCCCGTTCTACCTCTCTTGGCCTGCGGCACATTTTCAGTTAATGTCTGTGGGCCGTTGTCAGTCCCTTCCATTCCCACCGCCCCTCCTTTACTGGGAGACACAGACAGGCAAGTTGAGTTCAGTATTTACACCCTTCTTTTGAATAGGCAACATCTTGATTCCTGCACACTTTCCTTCACACTGTCTCCATATATCTTCTTAAAGACTCAAAGATGTTGGCGTGTGTGTGCGGGGAGACTGTAGCTTATGAAATCCCGCTGTTTGCAGGCCTCCCAGTGAACAAAAAATATGTTCTATGATCATTTTGCTAACATTCCTATTATGAATATTCTCTGAACATTCAAGATTTTACAAATTTGTTTGGTTGAACATTAGTGAAAACATTCCATTTTGTTGTTTTTTTAATTAATTATTTTGGGAATGTTACTTTTAAATATTTGAAATTAATTAATTAATTTCACCTGAAATTAATAAGTTGTAACATTTAAGAAACATTAGACAAACATCTTGTAGAAAAAAGATTTATTGAATTATGTATAAATAATGTTTTTGTGATAATATTCTGAGATTGGTTAGATAACTGTTATTGAAAGAGTGTTTATTTATAACTTTGAGAGAGCCTTCTCAGCTAACAATAACATGTTTTTAGAAGAATTTGATAACGTTTTAAGTTCTCGTAAATGTTCAATGATGTATCAAAAAAAAAAAAAAAACATATATATAT
>JAUMHG010000059.1:17993033-18007767 GCA_032359395.1 Enteromius anoplus
TAGAAAGTCAAGATATTTGTATTTATTTCAAATAGAATGTTGCAGAAAACATTATGGGAATTTTACTAATAAATGTAATCTTTGAACAGTCTGAAACTAGTAGTATTGTTAGACAAACATGAAACCAGAAAAAAAAACTTGAACGATCAATGGATCAATGTTGTAAATTACCGTTCTATCAAAGTTACTGGCAGAATCTTTGTTCATAACTTTGAGAGAAACTTGCCAGAAGGTTACAGAAAGTTCTGAGAATGTTCCCTATTCGCTTCCCAGCATGCATTGTGTCTTATTGGAGCAGATATGCTCAAAACAGAAAATACTGCTCAGAAGTGTAAAATGATTGGCGCTTCTATAATGCGCACATATGCACACGCTGCCAAACATGTGCACATGCAAACACGCGCATGGATGCACACACGTACACATGCGTACGCAGACAGTGCCAACTGGCCCAGTGCAGGATGGTTTGTGTGGCACCATGGAGTGTGCAGTCAGCGGGTCGTAATTCACCCTGAAAGGCAAAACAAACACATGCGCACAAACACACATGCACCACCAAGAAGACCGAACTAGGCTAGACGAAGCCTGGCCTTAAAATCTCTAGCAGTTACAGGTGAAAAATTCAGTCTGTTTTGGTAGTATTTATTTGATCTTACTGTATATGAAATATTAAAGCATGCACTGCTCTCTTTTATGACACAGAGCGAGGGCAGACAGTAAGAGGAGTACAGTTAGATGGACAATGCGGGGAAACCCCCCAAACAAAACTGTCTCCATTGTGTCCAGCGTGCAGTGTCAAGGTCAGCAGACTTAGGAATCCGTGTCTGCTTGAGTCCAGGCCCTGAAGGCAGAACTACTGTATGTGTGTGTCAGACAGCACGAGAACAACACAGAGAGAGTTCAGGGCGGCTGCTTTTTATTCAATAGATGATAAGTGAGTCTAGGACTTACATATAAATCAACTCACCTAATCACAACCACAAAGTGCAGATTCTTGCTTAGTTTGTTTTAAAAAAGTGTTACGTTGTTTCAGACGATGCCCAACAAACACTTGAATATGTGTTTTGAGCTGTTATTCTGAGCAGTCCGAGGTCATTGGCGTTTGACCTCCAATGATCAAAGGTCGCACGGGTGTATGTTTAGAGTGACAGGTGATGCATTGGCCTGATATTCCATCTCCAGTATGAAGAAATATATTAAGTCTTTTTAGAATGAGATACACTGCTGTTGGTTGGATTTTTTAGTTTGTGAAGGAATTCTTATTTGCTCACCAAGGCTGTATTTATTTGATCAAAAAAAGTACAGTACAATCTGTAATATTCTAAAATATTATTAGATTTTAAAATGATTCTTTTCTGTTTCAATAGATTTTAAAATATAATTTATACCTGAGGTGCAAAGCTGAATTTTCAGCATCATTACTACACGTGATCCTTTAGAAGTGAGTTGCTGATTTGCTGCTCAAGAAACTTGTTGAAAACCGTTTTTATGAAAAAAAAAGAAAGATATATATAAATATTAAGCACAGTATTTATTTGCAATAACATTTTTTTTTTTTTTGGTAAAATGAGCCTTTACTGTACTTCTTCCTTTCTGAATAAAAGTGTTTATGTCATGCAACTTTTGAACAGTCAACACACTTCTACACAAACTTTGATTATAATGCATAGTAGTGATATAATGAATTACTTGATGCCAAGTGTGATTGTGCACCGTCCTACTTTAAAATGTTTTTGGTGGCATACTGCACGCTCTTTCACACACTAGCTTCTTTTACAAAAGCCACACAAGCAAAAAAAGTATCAAAAGTGACTCGAGAGCAAAGCAAAAGAGGCTAAACAGACGAAGAGCACATTTGGTTCGGAGCTGAAATGTGTGCTTGTTTGAGGGCAGCTGCGAGGGTCACAGTTGCTCTTTAGCAAGTCAAGTCCTCCCTCTGTTTCTCTCTGTTCCTAAACGCTGGGGGGCAGATGGGCCCACGAGCTGTCACTCATCCTTTCGGTCTCTGGCATCTGTTAGTTCTCTATGTACTGCTTAATGTAGTCGGGCAGTCGCTCAGCCAACCTCTGCGCTGAAAAGGACCCGCCTTGCTCTCCCCTCTCCGAGACGCTGCATTTGTTCCCAAGCTTTCTTTTGTGCATGTCTTTGTCTTTCTTTTTTTGGCTGTTTTTGATGGCGAGGGGGCATGTCATTGGCTCAATTAGCTCTCTTCATTACCTGCCCCCAAGAGAATCGCTCACACACACACACACAGAATCTAACTTTACAAACGCACATATGGTTTTATCTTGGACCTCTGCTGCTTGCCCCCAACCAAAACTAAGTGCAAAAGCCTGCTGGATATGCTCTCGCTGTCCCACAGTATTAATGAAAGTCCTTGGGTGGATTTTGTGTACATGAACGCACGAGGTAAATGGACTCGGGGTGATATTTCGCCCCCGAATATTGAATTTAAGCGACGAGGGCGCAGAGCTGAATAGAAACGGCGGATGGAGATGCTTTTAGTGACCGCACCGTTTACATAGCAGAGAGCTAAAATATCTTGAAACACACACTACACGCTAACTTTACATGCCAAAGACCTGAACACTCACACACATAGGCACTCTGTGTATTTACAGAAGGCAGAATATCTCTAGATTCTCCAGCGGCTCCATTTCCATGGCATGGGTTTTGGTTGTGTGTGTTAAGAAGCCTGTGGTCTGTATTCTTCTGCCCGGATTGAACCTGTGTTTACTGTTTGCTGTTCGGTTCTGTTTATTTACTTGCCTTGATTCTCATTCAGTCAGCAAAAGTATGAAGATGCAAGCACTAAAGCCTACTTGTTGGCTACCTGTTGATCAAAAAAGTACAGTTTCATGCCATTTACTCACCCTTGTGTTCTTCCAGCGCCTCTGTTTCCTTTCTTTTCAATGCATCTGTCGAGCTTCTAAAATGAGAAAAAAACATTGAAGCGATTATATCTGTTTTGAGTTTTTTTGATTCGCTTAATGTGACATGAGAGCCTGTCTGTTCAATTCAATAATGACTATAGCATATTTACATAGACAGGCACAGTTAAACTAAATTGAACAAACATTTCTTATGTCTTACAGTACATTAGATTTGTGCCAAGATTTCGAGAGTCGTCTTTTCACTGATCTCATGTTTGCGTTTTTTCAAACTTTCCACGTGATATCACAATCACTTCACGTGACGTGAAAACTAGTATGTTCCATAACATTAATGTATAATGCATATTAACATAAACCATATTTAAAAAATTTAATTTACAAAAGCACAGAAGAACCCAGCCACCTAGTGAACCTTTTTTGGAACTTTGTAGCTTTAATAAAAGAAAAAAAAAACAAAAAAAAACAAACAATAAATAAATATATTTTTTATTGAAGTAAAAAATTAAATTAAAATATAATATAATACAATGGATAATTCTGAAGTCACAGAATCATCATAAATTCATTAAGTTAAATTAAAATGAAGTAAAATTTAATTTAAGGGTTAGATAGCATAGAAATAAGTTGCATATTTAAATGTATAAGTATATATAATGACAAAAATGTCCATGTTTTGGTTATGCCTTTACTTGAGTGTAATATATGCGAGTGCACAGTGAAAGAAAACCCATAGATGACTCATTATTTAGCTCTCGCAGGCTTTTTGATAGGTCTCTTTCTACATCCAAGTTTCAGGTGCTTCCGAGCTTTTTCTCAACGGGTGTTTGAAGAGATTGAGCACTTGAACTAGGCGGCCCACCCTTTTCCCTTTCTGCCCTGCCACCCACCCACCTTTGGCCTTCTTTCTGCCCCCTCCACCCCCTCCGGGGCAGGTGACGGCCTCCACTGAGAGCCCCGGCCGTCACCACGGAGTCCACAGATGGAGCGTGCAAATCAATCTGACAAAGAGTGAGAGGAAGACAGAATGAGAGAGAGATGCACAAATAGCTCAATGAAATGAATAAAAAATCACTTAATATGAATTTCCTTTAATTCCAACAGCATGTATGTGTACTGGTGAGTCATTTTAGAAAACAAAAGCCTTTTCATGGGGAAATAGGTCATGTTTTATTAAATTAATGATTTATTTGTATGCTTGAGTGTTTCTTTTTCCCCCATTTAATTTTACAGTCGTCCAGCACATTGCCTCTTTCTTTTCTCCTCCACTGTATTTCTCTTTCATCCTGTTATTAACAGTTTGCTCTTGTGCTTTTTAGATTCCCTCCTGCGGCTCGCTCTGTTTGTGTTTTATTCTTTGACTGTTGCTCTGTGGTCTTTTTTAGTTACTGAGGCAAAATGGAGAGGAAAAAAACAGACAGGGCATTGCTGTGTGACACACAAAAATAAGCCTGGCTATGAAGCCTTTCAAGAAAAGATGTGAAGAAAATCATAAAATTCTTATTCACAAACATTCTGCGTCATTAAAAATGAGTAAAAGCTGCTAAAGCATGTTTGTTTGGTACTTTTGCCAATTGAGGAGTGTCTTTTGTGCCTCTGCTTGTTCAGATTTGTGTGTATTTTATGACAGATTTGCTATTAACAACTCATTTTTCAAAAATACTTCTCTTCCTTTTGAAGAGATTGAGAACTTGAATTTATATTCTATACAATATTATAGATAGACATAAACTTGTGTATTATATAACAATATTTCTTACATTGTACAGTGTATATATATATATATATATATATATATAATTTAAATATAAATATTTTTTTACATATTTTGTTTTCTTACATTACGTATTCAGATATTATTAATTATTACTAATTATTATTATTAATTATATTATATAACATATCTAAATAGTAATAATATCTACATTATATCATTTGTCAATTACATGAAAAAAACATTTTTATATCTTAATTATATAATTATAATTTTTATCATTTTTTTGATTCGTTTTGATGTGTCAAATGCTAAAATACAAAAATAAATAAATATTGTTTATATGTACGTGTGTATATACACACACAATAAAATAATGTTATAACGTTAATGTTCTTTGCATTGGTGTGTGTTTCAGCGAGTCCATCTGATGAAGGTTCAGATGTGGAATCGGAGCCCGATCTGCCGCTGAAACGGAAACAGCGTCGCAGTCGGACGACATTCACAGCCGAACAGCTGGAGGAGCTGGAGAGAGCTTTCGAACGCACGCATTACCCTGATATCTACACCAGAGAAGAGCTCGCTCTGAGAGCCAAGCTCACAGAGGCACGGGTGCAGGTACAAGTACACCCTGTGCGCCTGGAAAAAACAATTGACAGAATCCAAAAATATTTCATTTCACTCCTACGCTTGTCTCTTCTCAGGTGTGGTTCAGCAACAGACGAGCTCGATGGAGGAAGCAGGCTGGAGCCAATCAGCTCATGGCGTTCAATCACCTGATCCCGGGTAGTTTTTCCCATCCGGCAGTGTCCAGTCTCTCCCCGTATCAGCTGTCAGAGAGCCCGTACCCACCCGCTGGTCTTTCTCAAGGTAAACATGTTGTATTTGAATCCACTCTGACGTGTAACACGCTTCTGGATATATATTGTGAATGGCTGTATGTGTTGTCAGACTCGAGTGCTGTACACAGACCTCAGCCGCTTCCGCCGCCCACAGGCCATCAGATCGCAGGAGGGGCGGGGCAAGAGGGAGGGGCTTCCTACTGTCTCTCCAGTCGCCATGGATACGCAGGATATTCAGACACATTTGGACCTCATAACAGTCACGCCAACCCTGCCATCAACAACGGACTATCTTCTCAGGTAATAAAGGCATTGAATTATTGAATATCACTTCTAATAATGCTAAGTTATTAGCGAGTTGTCACATGACCTGCTTAAAGAGCCTGTACAATAAACTGGATAAAGCTACAATGACCTGATATTGATCGCCACGGAAAATAATGTTAACTCAAACGGTAACACACTTATCACGAAAGTCTAGAGGGCAGGGTCAAAAATAGACATTTAAAATAAAATCATATTCAAGACACCTTCAAAACACTTAACTATTGCATGCGTGTATGATAAAAAAAAACTTTAATGTTTCCTTTCCAGTAATGAAACACCTGATTCTAGTTGTTTCTAGTGATATTATTTAAAATTAATACAATTACTCAATTTATTATAATATTTCTAAATATTTACTTTATCATTAATACATCTAATAATGTTCTGTGGGGGAAATGCAAAGTTCTGTATTTATTTTTATTTATTTATTTCTCACATATATATATATATATACATTTTTTTTTCAAGTTATGAAACATTTATTTATATAGCACTTTTAATGATTTAATCATACTGTTACAATGAGGACGCGAGGCGTGCGAGTTCATGTTCAGTAAGTTTATTAACAGGTTCAGGGTCAAGACAGAAACGGTTGATCGCCGGCAAACGGGGTTAGCGGAGGAATAGGCAGTAGAGCAACCGAGAAAACAGAGCAATGTTCAAACACCGTGAATCAGTCCAGGGGAAAAGACAGAGGGAAAATCCAGGTACAGGCAGAAGGTCGGCAATGAATAAATCCAAAAGGCAAAACAAACTGGAAAACAAAGACACGAATAAACACGAAAGGAAATCCAGGAACCAGGTTTACGATGTAATGAACCATGAAGAGACAAACACACAGACTGGTATTTATACAGGTGGAGCTAATTGAATCGTTGAATCAACCTAATTCGGAACAGCTGTGAAGGAGAGGTGCATTCTGGCGAATGGAGTCCAAGTAAGAAAACAGACACAAGACACAGAGAGTTTGCTGGAAGCTGGAGTGCCGTCCAGTGGCCTGCGCTGGCACCTCCAGCTGACCATGACAGATACAAACATATGCATAAATTTAATAAATTAATATATATGTTGATGTAAAAAAAAAGTTCATTAACAGAGCTATGAGTTGCAAAATGAAGGATCAGTCTTGTCTAAATAATTTAGTGTGGTAATTAGCAGCATCACAGATCTTAAATCTAAAATATTTGTTTAGATAAAAAAAAAAAACAGCATAAAATAGTGTTGGTTAAGTTTGGTTAAGCCTTTAAATGTTTAAACCATGCTGAAAGTGGAGGGTGCAGTGGGTCCCACCTGTTGACCCTCAGTTGAGTGTCAGTTTAAGGGGCTCTTCTGGCTTCTGTAGAAACTATTACACACTTCAAGAGAACGCATTACGCAGATAAATTCCTCCATCATAGGTCATCCATGGGCCATTTTTCACTCGGTTATCTTAAGCTTTCCACTGGTGGACCGTGCAAACGCAGCACTGAACACACAGAAACACTGACAGTGTGTGAGAGATAGGCGACTGACCTCCACATGCTTCTCATTTGTTAAAGCCTCAACGGGGGGTGTTTGTCAGGAAGACTGACAGCCTGCTATGAATTACAGGTCTGTCGGGTGTGAATTTAGTGTGGACTGAGTCTGGTGCACTCTCACATTCATGTCATCGTTCACAGTGCTAATACAAGAAAAATGCTGTTAAGATTCAAACCATCCCGTCGTAGTATTGAGATGGTTGTTTTAATTGTCATAGTTACATATATATATATATATATATATATATATATATATCATTCAAATATTGTGGTCAGTTTTCCCCCTTTGTCTGTCTGTATCACTTTGTTTGCTTAAAAAAATAGACTTTTTAACATTTTTTCTTAAAGAAATTAATACTTTTATTCAGCAAGGATACATTAAAATGATGAAAACTGACAGTAACAACATTTATAATGTTACAAAAGGTGTGTTTCAAATAAATGCTGTTCTATTGAACGTTTATTCATCAAAGAATCCTAAAAATAAATGTGTCAACATTGATAATAATCAGAAATGTTTCTTGCAAATCAGCATATCAGAATGATTTTTGAAGGATCATGTGACACTGAAGACTGAAGTAATGGTGCTGAAAATTCAGCGTTGCATCGCAGGAATAAATTGCATTTTTAAATATATTCAAATAGAAAAAATTTATTTTAAATGGTAATAATATGTATATATTTAATAGCAAATTAGCAAATCTATTTACACATTTTTTTTATTTTACAACACATTAGCAATTGCAATCAAGTATAAAACCTTAGCCTGACTGATTTCTAATGGCAAACATACAAATCTAGATCAATTGTATCCAGAAAGTATGTACATTTAATGTGAAATTGTTGGTTTTTGATTGCATCGAGTGCTAAATTGTCCCAAACTCGTGGAGAAAATCTTCTAGTGCTTTGGAAACAGAACTCTATCACGGATTCGGCACACGTCACTCCCTGCTCCGCTGTGGGAAATGGTTTAAGCGAGACCATGTGCGTGACCGTGTGTGTGTGCTTTGACTGTATGCACTGATGTAACAGGATCCTGTAGCCTGGGAGACATGCTTTTCTCTCTCTGTTTCTATGTAAAGGTGCTTATTTGGTGCAGCAACTGGAGTATGTGTTTATTTTGGCCTTAATTCTGCTGGTAGATTCAATTAGGCTTCAGGAACTTTTATTCCCCAGAGCGCACATGCAACATTCCTCAAATGCAGCACAGTGTTTTCTAGAGTAAATAGTAATGAGTACACACACCTGAATGTGCGCGCACACACACACACACACTATGCTGCCCTCTGGCTCAGGTCTAGTTCAAGAATCAGATTAAACAATCCCCAAATTCAATTATTTTTTGCCTGATCAATTGCAGGTCACAGGGATCTGCCCAGATATGCATCTGTATGTGTGTGTGTGTTATTCAAACAATACAATCACGGCTAAAGGAACAACACACAGCATGTTGAGTCTGTTATTGCTTTTACAAAATAAAAAATATCCACACATGAAATTCAACGTAATTATTTAGCTAAAGTAGATCAAACTGTGTAGAAGAGACAGTGTGTGGACTGGGTTTGATAGCTCTGATCTGTTTCTCTGTAGGTTATGGGACTCATAAGCCCGGCTGGAGTTTCTCATCAGACTCCGGCTGAGTTTTCTCTGTCGTCTCTCAGTGGTGCTCTGGATTCGAGTGGATCGGTCAGCAGCAGCTGCTCTCAGCGCGTGGAGCCCTTGTCCGGTCTACCTGCCCTGTCCAGTCACCAGCCCTACGGCCCGGCCTCCTTCTACAGCATGGAGCACAGCGCCCCCTACCAGTACAGCCAGTACGGACAAAGTAAGGTCATTATACTGTCAGACTACTCCATCCTTCTTGTTTGCTTCACGTGCTACTAGTTTGTGTCTTAGCGGTTACTACTCATGCTCTTATATCTTAAGTGTGTGTGTTTGTGTGTGTGTGATTCCGGCTTCCATCATTTGCTGATTCTGTGCTGTACCTATCTTTACCACACATCATTCTGCTCACTCTTTACCTCTTTTTCTCAAAAACACTATATAAATATTATAAAAATATTTTCTCATTTTAGCTGACACCAGCAATCACAAACCATAAATTATTCTTCCTTATCGGCAGCTCTTAAAAACATCTTTAACCATAATTGTTACATTTTGTGCAAATTGTACCAAATGAACACACACACTGCACAATATAAGAATATTATATAAAAAATGATAATTTGATAACAAATACATTTTTATTACAATTCTATATAAATATGTAAATAAAAATATTTTATATTTATATAACTAAAATGATTGCATACTACCAAATCTATTAATATGTATACACATTTGAATATAGTTACATATTAATGTATTTATTTATATATTACAATATATAAAGTTTCTTTCTTTCTCTCTCTCTTTATATATATATATATATATATATATATGTATTGAAAATATTAATATAAACATTCATATAATTTATATTATATAGACATATCTTTAATATGTAAACATCCTATTTTTCTTAAATATATACATGCAGATGTATGTATTTAAATATACATAATGTAAAACGCACACACACACACACACACACACACACACACACTCACACATATATATATTATGTACATTAAAACTTAATAAATTGAATCAGGAATAAATGAAAGTGAAAGTGAATAAAAGTTAATCAGGAAAAGCAACAACAGTTTTAACAGATTTGATATTTCATTAGTCAGAAAGAGCAAGCAGCTTGTATATTTAGTATCTGTATTTCCTATTTACATTTACACAAACAAAAATGTTGCTACACTTGTCATGTCTTGTATGTCAGTCATAACAATTTTGATCGTGACTAGAAGATTTCTATAAAAAAATGCCAATTCAGGTGATTGTCACTCATAAACCCTTTGTTGGTGACCTAAACAAATAATAAAAGGGTTAAAGGCTGCACACACACATCAGAGGCTGGTATCCAGTGTATGTGATTTGCAGAGGTCTGATCCTGTAATATCTGGAGCAGGTTTGTGTGTGTCATGGTTGGATGCTAATTTCCTGTGGCAGGATCATGATGAGAAGCAGCTGCGCTTGTCTAATTCACTATCCACGCTCGTACAGTTACGCTCGGATGAAATGGACAACACACAAATACAGCAGCTTTTGAATGAGTCCTTTTTAACGAGGAGGCTCTGCGTTTGCCAGCCTGATTGCTGTGTCAAATGGACGGCACATGCTTTCTTTCCGAGTTCAAGTCATGCAAACATTAGCAGAACAAATATTACTACTAAGATGCATGTTAAATGTGAAAACATTTAACATTATTAATAAATTGCACTCTTTGCATTTACATGTCATCCAGATTCCTTTCATTATCTGAGGCCTGAAATCGCCTGAGCGGGTCGTGGGGCTCAAATGTCCTGAAGGAGGGAGGGCGTAACGTCCCAAAGTCCTGGAATAAAGGGTTTTTCTGCAGAAGACGGAGATACAGAACTCTTGGCACTGTTCTTTAGCACTGGATGGCACAGCCGGCAGATCAAAAGATCTCAAACATTCCCTTGAACTCTTCTTCAAAAGGCCTTCCAGCAGAATTATCCACGATCCCAGAAAACACAACAAGACAAGCTGAATCAAAACAAAAAGGAGACGTTTTTCCTCTGAGAAACATGTTGAGGTGCAATATACGAAATGGCCATATTCATACGAGACATTCGCAGCCGCTCTTATGAGGCCAGACGAAAGCTCTGAGCTGGATATGTGATGTAAATAAAAGACAAATGATTTATAGCAGACAATGAACTTTTTCTCATGCATTCCTTGACATTTGAATGATGCTTTTGTATTTTCACACGAGGGACGACTGGGAAATTATACAGTATTCTGGAACTTGGGAGTTCAAAATCATATTTGTTTGAAATAATTCCCACAGCGGTGCACTGTGAAAATGACTTTTAAAACTTATTTTTAGCAAGTATATTTGATATCATCTGATATGCTTAAAACTGGAATATAAATTGGGTTGCCCAAAATAATACTTAAAAGCAAAACCTTTTAGTAAAATACTGATCATACAGCCACAACATCTGAATGTTTTTTTTTATTAATTTATTTTATATGTGTGTGCGTGTGTATCTGTATCCTCCAGATATTTTGCATTAAATCGTTCGTTGTATGACAATAATCCATGTTTGTGTATGTACATACTTCGCCATAGATATCTGGAAACAAAACCTTAATTTGAAAACTTTTGCAGGTTTTGGCAATTGCTCTATTTATTTAGAAGTGCTAGTACGGCTTTTAAAAAAAAAAAAAAAAAAAAAAAAAATATATATATATATATATTTAAATGTTTTTAGGATTTGGTTTAGGATAAAGTTTAGCACTTGAATTAGTCTGCAGCAGGGTTATTCTAGTTAACCTGAACTAAAAATAAAATATAATAATAATAAACAATAATAATTTAACATAAAAAAATGGGATAAAAATGTTTTTATTAACATTTCTTTTCAGCTGGTTGCCAAGGCAGCATTTTTATATTTAGATTAACTTGATAATAAAGTGGTGCTACTTGAAATAAAAATGCATTAAAACTATTTTTAAATAATGATGATACAAACACACAACACTTGACTTAAAATTAAAACATTAATCAAATTTATATATCACTGGTCATCATAATTTGACATAAAAACATCAAAAGTTAGCATACATGAGTGATCTCGAACACATCTGTCTGCAGTCATATCTGACTCAGTCTTCACGCTTTCCAGGATGATTCACATGTCTGTTCTTCCTCAGGCGACAAACGCTTCACCGGTGGCCTGTAGCGACCACCAATAACCTCCTCAAACACCTCGAGAATAACAGACAGATGCTATTTTATGTCAAACTCTTTCTTTCCGTCTCCCTGTCAGAAGCTTCTTTCTGACCCTCTGTCTTCCCCTGTAAACGCCATCCTTCAAAACGCATCCTCTCCTTCAACCCTGCTCCGTGATCTGAGGGGTCAACGTTCAAAGGTCCAGCATGTGTTCATCACAGAGAGAGAGACACAGGTGAAAATAAAACTACAGTCTGATCTGTTTTTCATCTGATCCTCAAACATGTGTCTCGACTGGATTACGCTCACATTACAGAGAAACACGTTTTTTCAATAATAATAAGCAAGAAAGTAATTTGATGTTTTTATTTACTGTAACATTTTCAAAACCGTAACTAACACATTAATATAGTTTTTTCCCCATTCAAATAAGCATCGCTGCTTTCTATTCGAGGCCTTCCCCGCACGCTTTCTGATCTCTTTCATTGCGCTATCCGCCAAAGCTCTTCAAGTGAAAGAATCCTCATTACTTACCACCCTCCGCTATTTTCCTCAGCCCAGAAGCAACAAAAGCCTGGCAGCGTCGCAACATCTCAAACAAAAGCAGACAAGGAGCGCTGAATCGGCCGGCGCCGCCTGATGACGTCATACGCAAGCCACGTACCCATGACATCAACATGGCATTCCCTATCACTTCTCCTCAGTTTTGTAACATATTGCACGCACCCTCCGCAGAGGCAGCCCATCCCCTTACCTCTCTCTACCATACTGTCTCCGCAGAGACTTTTCTTCTTCCTACCTTCGCAAAGGTTCTCTATCCTAAAGCTTCCCCCTACACGCCTCCGCTGAGGTACTTTATCCAAGCTATCCTTCGTCCCTCCCCACCTCCGCAGAGGTCCGCCATCCATAGCTACCCCACCCCACCTTCCCCATACCTCCGCAGAGGTCATAATTCTCCTGCTATTAAAAAAAACAAAACACTTTTGTCTAACGCCTCCCAGAGATAGCCACAATGCTTTGATTCCTGCCCACCATACCAATGTTATATTGCTTTGCTTGCTTTCTTTTCCAACCCCTAATCTATGTCTCTGTCTATACCAGCAGGTCGCCGGACGATCCAGCTCCCCAGTCCACCCCATTCCACACACACCATAAGTCCTTACACTTTTACACATGTTTAAAATTAAACTGGAAATTAGGTGCTGGGCGTCCGGCCAGAGGAGAACTGGACCCAACTAAGCCTGGTTCTCACAAGGTTTTTTTCCCCCATTCTCTCATGGATGGGGTTTTGGTTCCTTGCCGCTGTCTCCTCTGGCTTGCTTGTCACTGGAAGACACCTGACTTCCAGTGATCATCGTCGTCTTGACTCCAGAGACCGTCTCTGCATTGATAAACAAAGTTCCTACTATTCTCCTTCGTCCAGCATCCTCTCTCATTGCATTTTTTGGGCGCTCAAATTTGGCTGCTGTCCTCCCATAGCCTTTTTGGGGGGCAGACAGTGAACGAGCCAAACGCCCCACTCTTGCCCACGCTAGGGTTCTATCCATTAGGGTTCGGAGTTCGCCGTTCTCCCGGCTCGCTCCCCAGACTGCACGCCAAATTTGCTTATTATTCATTATGAGGAAAGCGTGAACTCTTGAAATGTATAACAGTTAATATCATGTAGCTTATGCTATAAACAGAACAACACAAGGTTGTTGGAAAATAGATTTAAATAAAATTTTCATCGGCTCTGAAATATTTTGTACAGCTCAAGGCTACTTTAAAGTGCCCCTATTATGCTTTTTCAAAAATTATTGTTCATGCAGTGTGTCATGTAGCTGTATGTGAACATAAACTATCTGCAAAGTTGTGACGCTGACAGTTAGGGTTGCCACCCGTCCCTTAAAATACGTTATCGTCGACAGGTTTTGTCCCGTATTTTTTTACATTTTTTTTAAAGCAGCATCTCATGCAAATCCTCCCCACACGCATTTTATGAAGAAGAAAAAAAACAAAAAAAACTACTAGTTACTTCTTGAGCAAACCATAGCTAGTCTCTGGCTTGATTATAAATAAGGAGTACAATCCAGATTAACGTTTTGTAAAGCAGAGCTAGTTTAATAATGGGGTGCATTTCAGTCACTATTTCATATTCATTCCGTTTTTCTGACAGAAACCATTAAATACATCAGTGAAAACAGTTATATTGAGAATTTGGGTGCATTAAATTACATTTTGTGACTACAGAGAAGCAAGATAATATGACGCACTGACGTAATGAATATGCAAATTGACGTATGACGTCACCAGCACCCTACTGACAGTGCACGATCAATAAAGTTATTGTTTATTAAAAAAAAAAGAGTCGACTCACATTCGCCTTCACGGGTCGTCAGCAATTTGAATCTTTTCTCTGTTACCGAGCCATGTCACTGGGTAACATATTTTGCATAATGCCCGCCCACGTTCTACCGCGCCAACAAACAGTACAACTTCCGTGCGGATTGCATCATGTGAAGAAGACGCTGTAACCTGTGAGAGTTAATTTGTTTTATATGCCCTTCTGAAAGACGAATTTACAAAGAATGAGTGATTAACATTCATTTTTTTCAACAACACCTCAGCAGTACAGTCTCTTGTTGTGTTCGCCTCAT
>JAUMHG010000059.1:18028502-18047895 GCA_032359395.1 Enteromius anoplus
TTTCAATTCTCTGTATGTCCTGTACATGTGGCAGAATTGACAATAAAGTTGACTTTGACTTTGACTTGACTTTGATACTTTGAACCATACATGATCGTATTATTTAATTGTATCCTTATATGTATATAGAAGTTAATGTTTTTCAAATAACAAATAATTCCAGTTTGCGTCCAATATTTTACAATATTATATATATATGTATATTATTAATATTTTAAAGTTTTGCTTTTTTCACAGAACAAACAGGACAACGATAACGAAGAAAATATAATTGCAATAATATAATATAAACTAAAATGTAATAACCTGTGACAGAACAACAGAACACTGTTATAATTATAATTATTGCTGATATTGCTGATAATTATTGCAAACATTTTCCACTACACAAAAAATAAAATAAAACCATTTTAAACGCCCTTTTCACAATAAAATAAAAATAAAACTACTGCTAATGACAATTCTTATCAGTATACCTCTCTGTTTTTGATTGACAGGTACGTCACGAGAGATGCCACGCCCCCTCCAGCAGAGCTCGCGGAGTGCGCGTCTCGTGCGCTGCAGACCAGTCGCGCGGAGCAGCACGAGGAATAAACAGGAATAACGGAGAGACGGTTACGGGACGAATGGCGCTCATGGCCGGGATTATTTACGCGCTCACCTCGCTTTTCCTGGGGATTTGTGCAGGTCTGTCCGCTCCAAGAAATCATCCGGTGAATGAAGGTAAGAGGGCTTTCAGTAAAGAGGAAAAGTTTAGGGCTCCGAGTGAAACTCGCTCAAATACATGTAAAACAGTAACGAACTGCGGACACTTCCAGAAAAAAACCTACGAAAGAAACCTATGTATCACTTTATCTACATTATTTTAACTACAAATCAAGGCTTTTTTTGTAGTATGAGAAGTTTTTGTTGCAGCTGATGTCTGGAAATATAAATAATGTAACTTGTATGTATTCCTCAGCAGGACAGTAGTCACTTTAACAAATTAAAAACTACATAACTGTTACTATACATATTTCTTATGCACTTTTTATAATTTGGCCTTTGAATTGTCCAAATAGTTTTTCTTGTGCGGTCTGGAGCTTTTTATTGTAAGACAGAACAGCGTTTGCATACATTTTGAGGGGAACAGTAATAATTTGTTAACTGAAAATAAAAACAATTGCCTATATATAAGGTCAAACATCATAATAAAAACTGTATAAAGGTTTACAATTAAATCTCAAGGCTTTATAATTAATCTGAAGAGGATTTGTTGACCATAAATTGTCAAAATTGCTTTTCTTGTGCAGCCTGGAGCTTTTTTAAATAGCCTAGTTTCTGTGAGACAGAATTGTGTTTGCATCATTTTTAAGAAGACAATACTTTGCGAATCATTATTTGTAATAAATAGTGATAATTTCCTACTCCGTCCAGTGCTTGATCAAATCCCTGTGCACTTGTCTGTCACTTTTTTTGTGCAGCTGTTGTCATTATTTATCTTCCAGCTTCATCCTAGCATCAGTTTCATCACTGTGGGTAAGATGCACAGGCTTCGGTGATCTCATTCTCAAGTCCTCTGTGTTTTTCTCCTTCAGTCACGCTGCTGGATTCCAGATCAGTGCAGGGAGAGCTGGCATGGGTCGCGAGCCCGACCGAAGGAGGGGTGAGTCGACTCCGTCTCTCCCGTCCCTCTTTCTCCAACTTCACCTCTTTAGTATTCATACGTATAGTTCGAGCACTATTTCATACGTTTAGATAGACGCCACATCTAACAGCATCTAAAACACAGCTTAAAGGATGTGCAGATGTTTACAAATCAACTGGGATTGATGAAATATTACGTTCGTAGGTTAACTGCCTTGTATTTCTAATAAATGAGGGGATTTAACACCATCACATTGTATATAAATTTAACGAATTATTTATTATAAGAGTTTCATTTTGTTCGGCCTTGATGATAATTAAATTCAGTCATAAATACAGTGCAGGTGACTTTATTTTTATTAGACCCATCTGGAGTACATTTATAAATAATTTAGTCATTGATGTTGTCTTTTTAGGTTGTTATATACTGAGATGTTCCACTTTGGTGGCACACTTTAAAAAATCAAGGTTCTTTAATGGCATCACAGGTTCTACAAAGGAACTTAAACACTCATGGAACATTTGCTCAAAAGTTCTATTTATTTTAAAATGTATTCACACTGAAAGTTTATTTTATTTATTATAGAATAAACTGAAAGCCACCGAGTTTCTGCCACAGGATACAAATAAAAATGGTAATTGTGACTTTTATCTTGCAATTCTTGAATTTATAGTTTACAATGCATACTTTCCCCTCACACTTCTAAGATTTAAGGAGTTTTAAAGTGATCATTTGTAGATAAATCTCAGAATTGCAAGATATGAACTTTAGTTCTTTGAGGAAAAGTCGAAATTGTGAGAATTTGCAGTAAACTAAAAAGTGTTTTCCTCAGAATTGTTAGAAAAAAGTCTGTTTTTTCTCCTTTTTAATTGTACGATAAAGACTTTTTTTATTTTTCATCCCTTGGCAGGAACCCGAAATGGTTCTTCTATAGCATCACCATTAAAAAAACATTCAGAACCTTTATTTACCTCAGTGTACCCTCACAATTTTAGTTCCAGTCTTCAGAGAGCCATCTTTTACATCTCTTATATAAAAGCATGTATGTTTTAGATGTTGTCAGCGTGTTGGTATTGTTTGTTTCAGCATCTGAAAATGGTCATTTCACGTTCGAATAGCTGCGAATACAAGTGAGATCAGCCGGCCCTCTCCACTTCTCTGGGATGTAAATTTGGAAAGCTAGGTTACAGCGACGGGCGTCAAATTTCCTAAATAGTTGAGGGAGACAGAAATGCCCTTTGTTAGGAAACTCTATCCCTTTTCTCTCAAAAGAGGTAGGGGGGAGAGACTTGGCAACCCGGAGGCAGAGAAAAGGTCTGTTTGAGTGTCTGTGTGTGCGTATGAGACTTTAGATCGAGGGGGTCAGCGGGTTCTGTCCGATAATGTATGCTTCTGCACTGTTCGGAGCCCCTCATCACCAATTAGCCGTTTAACATCTTCAGATCAGGTGCATCTAAATCACCACATCAGCGATTCAATAAAACACACAGAATTCCCTTTCAGTCCGGAGCTGCTCGGCTTCCTTTCGCATCGATCCAAGTCTCATTGAGCTCCTGAGTTCCTCTCCCTCTGTGATCTTCTGCGTGATGGACAGGCCTTTGGCACGGACGGTGGGCGGGTATTCAGACTTTAATACGGCCAATTAGCTCCTTTCTCCTCTCGTCGAGCTATCGGTTCTTATCTCTGCGCTGCTCCTCTGGGCCTCCGTAGTTACACAGATGAAGGGACCAGCCGAACAGAGACAATCACGCTCCCTGGCGGATGCCAGATTGCTGTCAGTCTTATTATCTCACAAATGCTCAATTAGTTTTAGCGCACGGTAAATAATTCCTGGAGATTATTCAAAGCCGTCAGGAGGATCTTGGCTCCTGATATCACTTACAATCATTTTTCAATAGATGTTATTGCTTTTGGAAATTGCCAATCAATAACTTGTTTGAAGATCAGTCTGTAATCGGTTTGGATAAGCATCTGCTTAATGAATAAATGCACATGAGTTAAAGGTCAAATGATAAATTGTTAATGCACGTGCATCAGTCAGGACAAGTTTGCAATAACTGGGATTTTTAAAAGTTTTTGAGTCTCATGTTCACCAAAGATGCATTTATTTGATGAAAAATACAGCAAAAGTGCGATACAGTGAGCTATAATAACAGTTTAAAAGGACAGAACCATATTAAAATGATTTCTAAAGAATCATGTGACAATAATGACTGAAGTAATGATGCGGAAAATGTATCTTTGCATCATGGGAATAAATGTACTTTCAAAATATATTCAAATAGAAATCGGATATTTTATTTTGCAATCATATTTCACATTTGACTGTATTTTTGCTCAAATAAATGCAGCTTTAAGGAGCATGAGGGATCTTAATTATTCCAAACCTTTGACTGTTAGTGTTAGTTAACGTGATATTTCCCATTCAGACTCTTGGGTATCAGCAGTTCAATTTGCATATGTTTATATGGTGTTCATTTGCTTTAATACAAGTCGTTAGTGCTGATTAGACGATGAAAACTCAGCGAGTCCAATCAGACGCTGTAAAGCTGCTTTAGCAGACGCTGAGAAGTGTTGTAGGCTGTGAAACATTAATGACTGTCTGGAGTTGTTATTGTATGTGAGGCTGGTGGAAGAAGAGTAATGGTGATTTTCTGAGGTTAGTTCAGGCAAACTTATTCTCAAGCCTGTGAGAGGGAAACAGATGTTATGTTTTACATCTACATTTACTCTAAAGATTCCCAAGGTTCAGTTCTGTTTTTACTCTGGATGACCTCATGTTTGTTTAGTTAAATCATCGGCTGTTTTCTGTTTTTTTGGGAGGTCTGATGAGCCTCATGCTGTATGCTGTCATCAGTTTTTAATAGAGATGCTCTGAAGAAGATTACTGTCTGAATCTGATTATCATTAGGAGTTCTGATTGACTAATACTGTACTTTGATGTGTATAGATAATCCAACAAATAAGTTCCAATAGTTCTCTTTTTAAAACAAAAATGTTCAGTACCATGCTTGCGCAACATTTGGTCTATTATATGACATATGATGCCATAGCCTGAGATGCTTAAAGTCAAAGTTAAAACTTATGGGTGAAATTAGATTATTGTCAGGGTCATTTGGCACATGCTTTTTAAGAAACATAATTAAATAAATAAAAAGTTGTGAGTGAGTTGATTAAAAGAACCGGACCGTCATTCAAGTCATTAGTTTGTTAACTGCTTCAAAGTTTCTGATTCACTAAAAAAAACGATTTAAAAGAGTCATTTGTTCATGAATTACAAACCATGTCTAAAAAAAAAATGGAGAGATTGTGATATATCGGGTTTCCACGCCAGATAATATTTAAAATCCAGCCCAGGACGCCAGATCCCATCAGAAAATATCATTTAGTTGAGGAACAAAACAACTAGTCAGCAAAGCTGTAGATACGCAAAATAAGTGTCTTTAATCAGTCAAGATGTTGATAGAGAACAGCCAGAGAAAAGCAGAAGCAGGAGACGGAGGGATGATGGTAAAAAGTAACAGAGTTTATTAAACAATCTTAGTTGCGTATCTCTTAATGCTCTGATCAGCACAAATTCAACATGTACTGTTACCAAAACTGCTTCACAGCAACATCCCGTAAACCTTGGGCTTCCAAAAACACTGATCTATCTCTGTTCATTCAGTTCTTGAAACCCCATAAGCATGAGATTGAACAACAATGAAAATACATAAGCAATGAAAAATTAATAAGAAATATAAAATACAGAAACATAATAAATGAATGAATAAACGATGTAAGATTATGATACTGTATGTAAGTAAATGATGTCTTTAAATGTCTTAAAAAACACAAACACAACACTCACAGTTTGCACGTGAGGATCTAAGGATGCTTCAGTAGTTAGGAGAGAGAAAGTCAAATTTTTGGGACAGATTAGGTGAAAAAACTCTTGTAGCATGATTTTCAAAAAACAAGATTAATATCCATATAAACATACTTGTATACTTGTGAATTTTACCACACAATGTACATTTTAGTCTGGATCATGCTTTTTTGTCTCGCCTTATAAAAAGAGTTCAATCTGATATTTCTCGTGCAGTGGGAAGAGGTGAGCATCATGGACGAGAAGAACATCCCCATCAGAACGTACCAGGTGTGTAACGTGATGGAGCCCAATCAGAACAACTGGCTCAGGACTCACTGGATCCGGCGCGGCCCGGCCCAGCGCATCTACATCGAGATTAAATTCACCCTGCGTGACTGTAACAGCCTGCCCGGCGTCATCGGCACCTGCAAAGAGACCTTCAACCTCTACTACCTCGAGTCCGACTCCGACAACGAGCGCTTCGCTCACGAGAGCCGCTTCGCCAAGATCGACACGGTGGCGGCGGACGAGAGCTTCACGCAGGTGGATATTGGTGATCGGATCATGAAGCTGAACACTGAGGTTCGGGACGTCGGCGTTCTGAGCCGCACAGGGTTTTATCTGGCCTTCCAGGACGTAGGAGCCTGCATCGCGCTAGTGTCCGTTCACGTGTTTTATAAAAAGTGTTCGTTAGCCGTGAGGAACCTAGCACAGTTTCCTGACACGGTAACTGGAGCGGACACGTCATCGCTGGTGGAGGTGCGCGGCTCCTGCGTGGATCATTCGGAGGAGCAGGAGGTTCCCAAAATGTACTGCGGCGCAGATGGAGAGTGGCTGGTGCCTATTGGGAATTGCCTGTGCAATCCTGGATACGAGGAAAGGAATGAGCAATGTCAAGGTAAGACGCTTCTGATGTTACACTCCGACTAGCACTAGTGATCTTAGCCACATTTTAGAGTTGCAATTTTGAATCGAATTGGTCACAGCCACAGGAAGTTGTCGCTCTTTCTGTTTTTGAGTCTTTTTATTTCTCAGAGACCAAAGCATAGATTTTCACAGTGTATTCATATATCACATATGTCTCCCTTAACAGTTAGTGTATTTAAAACCTTGCATTTTAGGGTATAAATTTGACAAGCATTGAAATTTTATATATAGTGCTGTCAAACAATTAATAATGATTAATCGTATCCATAAAAATAAGTTTTTGTGTCCATAGTATATGTCTACGTACTGTGCAAATGTATTATGTTTATATAAATGCACATGCATGCATGTATATATTTCAGGGAAAGTATGTTATGCATAAATATTGATATAAAATATAAATTATATTAATGTAATTGTACATGTACTTTACACATTTTCCAAATATATTCTGTATGTATTTATATATAGATTATAAAAACAAAAAGTACACATATATATTATGTAAACATTTTTTTTGTATGCGATTAATCGTTTGACAGTGATTTTATGTACTTTATAATAATATAATGTAATTTAAAATAATAATAATGTTATATGCAATAATAATGTTAATTTAAACACTTTTTGTATCAAAGCATATTTAAAATTTAATGTAGTAATACTTAATAAAAAAAAAATCTAATATGACAATAATGAGAAAATTGTGAATTTTTGACATTTTCAATAATAAACCGTTAAAAAAGTCGAGTTTTGAGGAAAATAAGTTGATGTTTTCTTACAATTGTCAGTTTATATATCATAATTCTGACTTTATAAATCGCAATTCTATGTTATAAAAACCAGAAATGGTTATTTTTTTTATGTTTTAATCAGTAGCAGTTTCCATACTTGTATGAATTTCTTTAAAAAAAAAAATGTAATTCATTGAAATTTATATTTGAGTGGTCTCAATTGAAATTCATTAAGTTCAGAAAGGGTTTTACTAATTATTTTCTGAAAGGTGAATTCCATCTATCCAGCCATCCATCCCTGTGTTTTATTTTTTCTCAAGCTCGAGTCTGTCATAAGGTGGTAATAAGAGTGATTCTGATTGGTTTATCAGTGTTTGTGATTGTGTAATAAGGAGGACTGAGGTCTGTCCTCCCATGAGAACAAGACGTGCTGATTACAAACACAGAGGAGAAGAGAGAAGAGGAGAAGCAGTAAATCTACCAGTGCTGAGCGTTCTCATGGACATAATTTCCTTATAATCATACTAGTTGGGCTCTGGACTTTGTAATTAACAGATTTTTGGCAACTTCATGCCACATAATAGGATGTGACTCACTGTGGATGTGTGTGAGAGAGAAGAATAGAGAGGGATCACGAGAGAAAGATGGAATGAGTCGAGGCATGTTATCAAGAGTCTAAAAATGGCAGAGGGCTGTGAGTGTGATGAATGGATCTGTTGGAGGAGAAAAAAAATGTAATTATCTTTAAAACTGACATTTCATTCTGCCATAGATCAAGCCAAATAAGAGCCTGTGACAATAATAAATACACATCACACAGAAGTGTTGACAGAGGGAGGAGAAAGTTGGACTTCTCTTGTGCTTAATGGCTTTTAGACATGTGCTGCTATTTGCAGAAGTGCCGCAAAGTCGCAGTGCAAACATTGTGCGCGGTTTCCATAGCGATGATGAGGGAAAGCCGGCACCACCCTTGACCTTTGCACTGAGAGGTCACGGATCAAAGGTTACGTGCTCGCTCAGGACTCAAGTGCAATCATCTGGGGCTGTTTCAGGTTTCCTTAAGTGTGTTGAGTTTTCTGGGAGTTTTTGAAGGGGAATAAAGTTACAGACAGATTATTAGCGAAGCCTTCGTGAATATTGATGGAATTGGAGTCTGCATTAATTATTCAGAAAATTGAAAACTATGAATAGCAACCCTTTGTGGACATTCTTTTTTTACACTTTGCATAGAGATATTTTTTTATTTTGAACATTTTAACAGACATACATGCACACACACATATGTGTGTGTGTGTAGATGGATAGGCATGAATATTTCTGAATGCTTGTGTGTAAATATATGAAGAGTTTATTTGCAAAAACAGATGTTTTATTGGTTTTAATTGCATTCAGAAAAAAAAAATAGCAAAAAAATTTTAGTTTTTAATTAGTTTTGCCTAGTCAAAAAACAACAACAATATATAATAATAAAATAATATATAATTAAATTTTAATGTCTTTTATTTTTAGTAAATTGTATTTATTATTTTTAAATAAATGTAACATTATCTTAAATATCAAAAACATACTATTGTAAAGATTACTTAAAAATATAATACTTTTGCATTCATATATAATAATAAAAGTAAATAATTTAAATTATGTATATATTTCATATATTGTCTTAATTTGAAGTTATATTAATTTATGTACAAAGTAAATACTAAAATAAATATTTTACCCGTTTTTACCCATTATTATAAGCGAAACCCAAACAAATAGTGAAACACAAGACTTTTTGCACATCATTTCAATTTCTGTAGGTCTACATGACTATTTCATGAGGAAATATGTTGCTAAAAACAACAAATCAATGCATGGTATTTCACTGTAAAGTTACTTGGGTAGATATAGAGTGGAAGGAAAGTAATGCGTTACGTATTTCTCCTGCGGAGCTGCAGTGCATGTGAAAGTATCAGTCGATGTTATTGTTGAGCTAATGCTGTGCTGAAAGGAATCTGCCGTTGCAGTCGAGTCTCGGGGCTCTGTGAGAGTTTTGGGGGTTCACCGAGGGGAGCTGAAGAAGAGGTCCGGGGCAGGTCAGAGGTCACTGACTCTTTCATCCATCTCTGACGCTCGGCTGACAGCTGGAGAAGAGAAATTTATTAAGACATCAAAACTCTTGACAGCTGGGCTTCCATGGGATGCCATGGAGACATGGCTCCTGCTCTCTGTATGGGCCCGATGGGGGTGTTCTGTGTGGTTTAGAGACGCCTGTTGCATGATCACCCATGGGATAGATAGATTTTTTCGATCTCAGTCGTGTTTTCTGAACAGAAAGGAGATGAAATGGAGAATATATTCTCTGTTTTCTTCTTATTGAGCTCACCTGTCTCCTTCAGAGTTATAAAAGCATATAATGTAATAAATGTAGCATATTAGCCTAGATTCTTATATGCTCCAGAGTTGGAGGGAAATCTAATTAAAAGAATAAAAATAAAATAATGATGCTAAATAAAGCAGTATTTTTTGTTTCTTTTGGCTCAGAGGTGTACAGATGGCCTGCAAAAATATAAACAGAAAATTGAGATTTTGTTCAAAATGCATTAATAAAGTCAGAGATTTCACAGATCTGTTCACATTTAACCTCTTTTGATTCCTTTCAGTTATTATAGTTATATGACAAAGATTTTAGATGACAGTGATATGCAAAATATATTTATATGCATTTTTTAAATTGTGATCATCTTAGATGTTAATCATATAATTTAAGCCACGTTGAAATTAAATGAATAAATATAATGTAGAAATGTAAAAGTGAACCTGTGAATAGATCCTAAATTGTTTGATCGATTTTATTTTAAAAAGGTAGTATTATTAAAATATATATTTATATAACTACTGTCTTTTGCATATGTTTAATTAAAAAAGGTGTTTCATTAATTTCATTTCATTTTAATTTCCCCAAAATTTTATTTTAAATTATGATGGCTTCATTTAAAATACTATTTTATAGTATCTATTTTTATTTACTATTTTATTTATTTTTATTTTGTTTTAAAAGCACCGTAATTATATTATAAAATAATTTTATTTGGCTATTGTCTATTTTATCAATTTGAAAGCCACTGTTTGATCTCGTCTCCTGAGCTATGTGCAATCTCTGAGCCGTAAAATGTCGTGTGGATAATGAAGGAAAGGACAGGGGAGGAAGGAATCAATCTCCCTCACCTTTTCTTCATCACTTTCCTGCTTTTTTTCCCTCTTGCCATTTTATAAGAGCTGAGGGAAAGTCGTTGTTGAACTGTATCCAGCTTTTTGTGGCCTCGTTTTCCCCGACATGCTTGAATGGTTTAAACACACATCAGGATAAAAGGATCAGGTCAGAGTTTACCTCAGCCTGAAGAGCTAAGGACGACCGGCCCGGTTCCTCAGCAGAGGAAACTCAGACAGAAAGAGTCCTGTGTGTGCGAGTCGAACATCATTACGGAGGTGTTGAGAGCTGTTTCTGGTCTGGATGGTGTTCTGTTCCCTCAATCTTTATCTCCGACTGTCTCTCTCAACGCCGGCTCTCCTCTCTCTAAAAGGAGCGTGACAGAAGCGCGAGGGACAGCACCGCCGTAACATTGATATAATGTTGCAGCTCGCTGACAGTCCCTTATATTAACCAGACTTAATGGACTCTCTGGAAGTCTTACAAGGGAACGACAGGAGACGTGTGGCCTCGGCTGACCCGAATTTCCCTCTCTCGTTTCAGTCAAATTCAGCGCTGATTCAGCCGTCTTAAAGACACAGTTCTCGCACAAATCGCCAACTCATCCTCATGTTTCTCAAAAGAGGAAATATTGAACAAGCTTCACATTTCTAAACAATAAAGTCATCCATATGACATTTTGTGTATGTCTGGTGTTTAAAAGTCATGCAGTAGATTTGTCAATTTTTTCAGAAATCCCATATTTAAACCTGGGGGTGAATAATTCATTTAAAGTCAGGGCATTTATTTTCTGTAGACAATCTCCTGCACCAAAACGTACCAATATATTAAATAAGGTGAAAGATTCAAGGTTTAACTCAAACATTTCTCTATAAACTCCTATAAAAAATTTAATTCAATTTCTTTCTATTCTGATGACAAATTAATTATATATTATATTAAATTATCATTATAATACAATATGGAATATAAAGATAAGATATAATAAAATATAAAAAATAAAATAAAAATACAATTTATATAAATAAATATATAAATTAAATATAAAATAAATTTCTCTCTCTCTCCCTTTCTCCCTATATATAAACACACACTTAATCTATTTATTTATTTACAAACATTATAATAGCATTATCTATAATAGTGTTAAAATAACTTATAGGACTAAATGTATAATGTATCTTTTGTTCTATTCACTATCAATACACTCTTAAAAGTAAAGATGCTTCTTGATGCCATTGAAGAACCTTTTTGTCTAAATGGCTCCATAAAGAACATCTGAAGAACATTTCTGCTTCACCAAAGGTTCTCGAGATCATAAAATGAGATGGTTCTTTAAAGAACCTTTGACTCAGTGGTTCTTTGTGGAACCAAAAATGGGTTTTCTAGCCTTACGTGTGTGTGTGTAATTAGTAACATTATAGTAATATTTAATTAGTCCATATCGATTAGAGTTGTGCATTTTTTCCTTAAATCCCAAAATAATTGTAACCTGGTGGAAAATAGCAAATTAATATTTAGTTTCTCAACCCAAGTGATTGTATGACTTCAGAAAAGCAACTTTAATGGCACAATTAAAGCTTGAAAGTTTTCAGTCCATATTCATTGTCACTGAATTTATGAAGAGCGACTGGAGACGTGACTGGGATGCTTTTGAACATGATTCACAGAGGACCGAAAGTCATATCAGTGTTAGTGAATAATTATGATGTGGTTTGGCGTCTGGACTAGTTGTAGTGTTTTAAACAGGAGTGCTGGGTTTTGCTGTCTTCCTGGAACGTCTGTATTGTTTTCTCTCGCATGCTCACTTTCCTTTTGCCTTTGAATTCGTCTTTTATTTTCCGTCGAGAGGGGGTTAAAAAAGACAGAGGGAGAGATAGACGTGCAGCAAGAGTTAGGGGGAACAACAAAAGACAGAAAGACAGCGAGAATAAAGGAGGTGATCGCAGAGAAAAACAGATTTGTCAGCACACAGGGAAGGTCAGCGCCCTCCTCTCAGACAGGAAAAGACGAGAGAATGAAGAGGAGCTGATGTCTAGAGAAAGAGAGGGGTTTTTAGGTGGTCTTTGATTTCTTCTCCTCATCATTCACTTCACGTTCCCTTTAAACATCTCTTTGATGTGATGACAGACGCTGTCTCTTTCTCCCCCTCTGTTTCTCTCTGTCGTTCTCCTGTAACAATGGACTGTGATTGCGAGGTTTTGAGTTGTAATCTTAAGCTCGTCAAACTGTAGGAGGTGTGTAGGTGGTCTTTTCTCCGTTTTAGTCCTCTTTGTGATGGAATGATGGATGTAAAGAGGTGTAAGAAAAAAATTATGTGTTCTCAAGCTCATTTTAATACAGTGAGTGCGTTTCAAAGCCTTATGAACTCCCTTAAGGCGGCTATGAAACTGGAGCAGTGACGATGTAATACAAAATATTATGTGATTAATAATCTTTTGTTGTTAGATTAGACTATTTTACTTGTAGTTTTCAGTATGTAATATGAGCATGAACATTGCACATATTTTTGAATATGTGTGTGAACATATAAACTAGTGCTCCCAAATGATTAATAATATATATATATATATATATATATATATATATATATATCTTTGTGTACTGTGTGTGTACAGACACTTACAGTATATATTTTAAAATAATTCATGTCTATATTTATTTCATATATTTTTTATATGAATGCAATATGTTTTTCTAACATATATGCATGCATGGGAGTGTATGTGTATATATATATATGCACACACAAATACTATGTGAACAAAAACTTTTATTTTGGATGTGATTAATCGTTTGACAGCACTAATATAAACACAAAATGTGAAATTGCATTGTGTGTGTGTGCATACATACACACACACACACACACACACACACATAGTTATATATAACTTTGGTTAGTATTTTTGAGGTGTGATGCATACAAATAATTGAAATCGAGTTTTATTTGAAATGAACACTTTTGAACTGATTCACTCAGTTGAATGAAACTTTCCAGTTCAGTGTCCAGCCCTAATGCACACACATCACTGAACGACTGAAACACGTATTTATGAATCATTTTACCTTAGAGGGCAACTGCAGAGAAAACACAGACTGAAGAAAACCCATCATGTGTCTGTTACTGATTTCTAAAGGTCAAGTGAAAGTAGCAAAGGTTAAAGGTCAAAATAAGAGAGTTTTGTTTAGTTAGTGCTGCAGTATGCAGCAGCATGTTGCACCACCACAACATCGTTATGTTTATGTGTACGTGTTTGTACCATAGATGTGTGCATTTGTTTTCCCAACAAACCAATAGAAACATACCCAATTCCCTGCTGTTGTTCACACACTTCCCATAACACACACACACACACATGTACAATGGAAGGTGTTGCAGCTCCAGACAGTCTGTCGACCCGCATTTCCATCGGTTTAGATAAACAAACTAAAAATACACACCCTTATTTTTTCACCTTCACCCTATAAGTCACAGTATAAAAACATCATCCCATGATGCATTGTGCTGTAAACTTAATGTTTGTGTTTGATGTTTCTTTTGTAGTGTGGTTTTGCATGAAGAGTTGTTTTCATAGATTCATCTGGAAATTCTGCATGCATGTCTCTGTGTGTGTGTGTCTATATGAACAAATTTGTGTATGGAACTCATTTGCATATCCTCCTGTGCCAAAACTTCCTGTATTAGTAAACAGTGGCGCAACTTTTCACGTATAACAATACATGCAGGCCTTGCCAGACACACACTCATCTTTCTAATCTCTCCATTCTTTTATTTTCATGGTAGCTGCTATTAAATTGGGTATGGATTTTAAAGACTCCTGCAGCCCAAAAGGGTGTACGCGATACTTTGGCTGATAAACGCACCGTAAATTTGGGGAAATTCCTCTCTCTGAATGGAGGAAGCTGGCGTACGTGTTCAAGGCGGCATGAAGTTCAGGTCATTTCAGGAAGTCTTGCATCAATACTTTCAGAAACCTGCCAAATCTGTTATATTAAAACAACACGCCTTGACAGAATAATACCGACAACGCTGTGGTTTCATAACATATATTAATAAATAATTTTACCGCAGAAGTGAATGATGTGCTTGTGCTGGGTATTGCTGAGGAGAGGTCAAGCTTAGGTGACTTTGGTAATGATTTACCCAAAACATATACAATACATTAACTTTGGGAAGGCAAAAATGTAGCTATTCACTGAAATGTTTTCCTTTTTTTTTATTTCTAAACAAGTGTTATTTTATTTTATATATTATTAGTGCTGTTAAACGATTAATAGCAATGAATCTCATCCAAAATAAAAGTTTTCATTTACATAATATATGTGTGTATGCTGTGTAAATTTATCAGGTGTATATCTAAAAACAAACACTTGCATGTAAATATTTAAGAAAATATTATATTTTTATATATTAAATATATTTAAATATAATATAAAATATATATTAGCTATATTTAATTATATTATGTTGATTTATACACTATTATTTATATAATTGTATTATTTTTTATGTGTGTTTGTAACATAATTTTTTTTGTATTATATTTATATTTAATATAATATATAATAATAATATATAATATATATATAAAATTTGCATTTAATTTTCTCAGCTATTTTTTTTATTTTTAACTCTTTTTTTTTAACTTTTACTTTTATCTTTAGTTGGCAATATCGTTCTGAAATAATGACCGTGTTCTGTTCCATTTAGTTAGACATTTATTAGATAATATTTGCTTTAGATAATGATTTATAGATATGTTTTTCTCTGTCATTTGATTTGATTAAAAAGCACAAGTACACAACTTAATAGGGCTTCTAATTATGTGTAGTTTAAGTACCAACTTCATGTCAGAAGAAACAAATGGGTCAAAAGTTGACATATAGAAAGGGTTCAGAGCTATAAAAATGAATATGGGGTGTTTTTTTTTTAAGAAAAAGAGTTTTATTTGCTTCATTTGCTCTCTATTTAATCTCATTGCTTTTAGGAGCAACAAGTGAGATATGTAGAAGATCTTATTTGATATTTTTCTTTTCTATGGGTCGTTAAGACACCATCCTGTACAAGCACTAGAGTCACAACACGCCTATCCATATCTACTCAGGAGCTAAATAAGATTTGCTTTTGTTCAGGTTAATATTATTACTAGAGCTGGTCGGATGCACAGACAGGCATCGGGAGACGGACGACTTCCTCTGGGAATGAGCATAGAGTTCGTTAAGGTGAAGCGGGGCTTGTATGAATCGGTTAGTGTTGTAGGCCTCAGGGTGGGGTCAAGGTCAACATGTGGAGCGAGTGAGTCATCAATCAATGTGATCCACCGCCCTCCGCATGTTTGTCATCAATCACACTGATGGAGCCGTCCCTGCGTGTGGAGGAGGGGGGGTCAGAGGTAATTGTTAATTAGTGACTAAACCGTGTAGAACAACAGATGCCAGACCGTGAGACAAGAAGCCAATTGATGTTTCTTTATACGTATGTGTGTGAGATCTTCCATGCCCCCAGGAGAGGAAACTGATCTTGATGTTTTTCTCTAAAAAAAATCCTGGTGCTCTGCAAACTCTCATTAACACACACACACACACGTTTATCTAAATGAAGACTTCCCATTGACTTCTGTTATTCTTAAAGGCATAGACACCTAAAAATCATCTGCTCGTCATTATATCACACAGTTTGTGAAATGAAAGTATTCCATACGTCTTTTGTTTAAATATTGGTTTGTTCCTCACACAAAAAGTTATCTAATGGCTTCAGAAGACCTGGAATATAATGCACAGGTTATGAGGGGGTGTTATTATTCAGTGTTTGGGAATAGTAATTGTTCTTGTTCAGCAAGGATGCATTACATTGATCAAAAGTGACATTAAATACATAAAAAATGTTACGAAAAAATTGCTATTTTAATTAAATGCTATTTTTTTGCACTTTCAATTCATCGACAAGCCCTAAAGAAAAATGAAACATATTACAGTTTCCACAAAAAAATTAAGCAGCACATCTGTTTTCAGCATTGATAGTAATAATAATAAATGTTTCAGAAAATCAGCTTTAGCAGGATCGTCTGACACTGAAGACTAAAGTAATGATGCAGAAAATTGAACTGCACATCACAGAAATAAATTACATTTGAAAATATATTCAAACAGAAACCAGTTATTTTAAACTGCTGTAATATTTTACAATATTGCTGTTTTTCCTGCATGTTTGATCAAATAAATGCAGTCTTGGTGAGCAGAAGAGATGTATTTCAAAACATAAAAAATCACACCAAGCCTTAGAAAATGTCAGAAGGCAAATAATTTTCATCTCATATTCCTGAAACAAGATTCATGCATTTAATATATTCTTTCCTAAAGAGTGAAATCACTGAGATCAAGAGTTTAGAGTGTAGTTTCAAGCAGATAATGACTGAAGAGAAAAAACAGAGACAAACAGAACGGGACTTTAGAGATGTTGTTTAATAAAAGTACAAGATGCTCTTGAGGCAGCCTGTCAGTGTGTGTGTGTTTGAGGATTTTGTGGAGCAATCAGGCCACCCACTGAAGCATTCGTCTCTCATCACGCCTCGTCCGTCTCTCAGCGTCTCGCTAATGGAAAGACGTTGATTTGAGGGGTCAGAAATGTGACTGATATATCTGCTCTTCATCCTGTATAGATATCAGGGAACGCTGGAATGCGTGTTGGAAACCAGAAGACACTTTTCTTTGTCTCTTTATCTGAGAGGTTCATGTCATATAGCCGGTGTTTGGACGTCTGGAGGGTTTTTGTCCTTACAGAAAAGCTCTTTCAGCTCGGCGAAGATTAAGTCCAGCGCAAAGAGTGAATGAGAGAGGCTTTCCTCTTCCTCTGGTATCTCCAGCACCTCTGGATCAATCTTGAACAGAGATTAGAGTCCTAGGCCGATGGTGATAATCTGTCGGGAGGGCTGATCGCTTCTTTAGGATTAGCAAAGGAACATCTAAGAGCCTAATGCGAAAAAGTGCTTCTTGTGGGCTTTATTTTCTTTCCAGTTTCTGGGGTTTTTCTTTACTCTCACCAGATCTCCAACAACATTTAACCCTATAAAGTCTACTGTAGCATATTTGATATACGTATATGGCAATCTAAGGTATTTTTATGTCCTCTATATTTATTCATACTCTACCAGCCCAAAAAATCCTGATGCATATCAAATTTGATACTCAGCACTGTGACACTTTTGCTAATTTTATGTATATATATATATTTATTTATTTTAAGTTAATTTTAAAAAGTTTAATAAACCAACCCTTTTTAAAAACCCTGTTTTTCATGTCAGGTTTTGCATGATTATGCATGCATGAATGACTTTAACTGTATATGTATTATATCTATTATTGTCAAATGTAATAAAAAACAAAACATCTGCATTAACGATTTAAAGTTGTTAAGCGTGGTTGGAAGTGTTACTTTATTTGACTTAACTTTTTGCGTTGCTGTTTATTAACGCAGAAATGCTTTTTGCCCTTATACGTTGGCTGTAGTTGCGCCATCTACCAGCAGGAGATAACAGGGTCACGCTAACCACCTAAACCCTGACCCCACGTTCCCATGGTTTCTGTTTGGTCTCTGGAGTCTGAGAGAAGTTTATAGTAGTGCGCTGGAGTCTAAGGCATCTTTCATCCTCCTCGTTTCCATCCATACGCACGCAGACATCCAAACACACAGACCGAGGTTTCCGTGCGCACTTGTGTTTGCACGTAAATGAGTGATAAGGATGATGAAAAACAGTGTTTTCAGGAGGGAGGAGTAGGAGGACGCGACACGCTAGATTATTTAAACATGCCGCATTCTTTATTTATGATGTCAAAACATGTTTTACTTGAGACGTATGGAAGGGAGAATTAAAGGTGACTGGTGCATGCTGGGAAAACTCCCAGAATTCCTCATTTATCATCGTCTGGTCTGTCTCGCGGTCTCCTGACTTCACCTCCCTTTCCTGGCTTCTCTCTCCATCATAAATGCATCAGTGTTTTGTATACGGCAAACCTGGCAGGTTTTCGTGTTCCATCTTTGTCTGCTTATATACTTTATAATCATTTCATAATTGAGGCGGTTAATAATGTTTTATAGTATTTTGAGTCACACCCCAGGTATTTTGTTATTTCTTGTTTTATGCTGAATCTCTCTCTTCTCTCGCAGTGTGTAAGGTGGGCTACTACAGGTCTCTTTCTTCAGATGGCGGCTGTCGTAAATGTCCACTGCACAGTTACTCCATGAAAGAAGGAGCTACGTCCTGTGATTGTGACAAAGGATATTACAGATCAGAGACGGATCCCGCTGCCATGCCTTGCACACGTGAGTTTAACATAAACATTTGGACTAGTTTGAAGAGGGTGTACCGTGCTTTTTGGAGATTGTGGTGATGATTTACATGGGTATTTGAGTGAGGGAGGGGAGCTCGTTTCTAATTGGTTCCCACTTTTTTGGGAACGGAAATGCTCTAAAACGGCAGCTTTGCCAGACTAACCTTGCTCGTGAAATAAAATGTAGCGTCAGAGGAAGTATGGGCGGGCCCAGGCTACAGTATAACTGTTTGATTACTTCTCTAAATTAAAAATTATGTTCATTACAAAAAAAAAAAACTTTAAAATATGAAAAATGAGCTGAAAAGTATGATGTCTGAAAAAAATATATACAGTAGGTACGAAAAGTATTCAGACCCATTAAATTTGTCACTCTTTGTTATATTGCAGCCATTTAAGTTAATTTCTTTCCTCATTAATGTACTCACAGCACCTCATATTGACAGAAAAACACCTTTTTGCTGATTTATTAAAAAAAGAAAAGTTTAATATCATATGATCCTAAGTATTCAGACCCTTTGCTCAGTATTTAGTAGAAGCACCCTTTTGATCGAATACAGCTGTGAGTCTTTTTGGGAGAGATACAACAAGTTTTTCACTCCTGGATTTGAGGATCCTCTGCCATTCCTCCTTGCAGATCCTCTCCAGTTCTGTCCACCATGCTTCACTGTTGGGACTGTATTGGACAGGTGATGAGCAGTGCCTGGTTTTCTCCACACATACCGCTTAGA
>JAUMHG010000059.1:18059438-18073819 GCA_032359395.1 Enteromius anoplus
TATAGAATTTAATATTATTTATATGATAATTATAATATAATTTATTTATAATTTAAATATTTTAATTTATGTAAAGTTTGGCACAATATTTATTATTTTATTATATAATATGTATGTAATATATAGATATATTTCTGTAAGTTTTTTTATTTTAAAATAAGTTTTATATTGTTATTATAAAATTATATTATATTATAAGTGTTTTCACATATAGTTAATTAAAAATATATATTTTTATATGCATGCTATTCAAATAAAGTATGCTTCATATGTTAAAAGTACGTTTTGAGCAGCATGTGACGTCAAAACATTGATTTAAAATCCTTTAGGATAATTTCAGTTGGTGGGAGACATTTCTAACAGTTGGATATCAGCCAGCTCTGTCAATGTTTAATTTAATTTTAGCTCATAAATGTCCCCATGAAACTATAAAGCTATCTTAAGTCTCCTTTGTGTTACAGCAGAGCTAATGGAGTTGAATGCTTCATTTGCATAATGTAAATGAGTATGAAGTGAATCTTAATATGTAAATAAGGTGGTGTGGGATAGCAGGGCCTCTCTGTGTCTCTCATCAATGATTCAACAGCATTTCTTTGTGATTATTTGACTTTTTAGGACTTTTTAGGACACTGGGTAGTTGTAGTTTAAATGCAAGAAATGCAAAGTCTTTCTTTACAGTTTTTTTTAATTCTATAAATAAAATATTGTGTTATGTTTTGATGGAGATTATAACCCTTGTCTCGCAGAGTTCATTGTCAAACGTCCACATGCATGTCGGCACAGCCGTACACGCGAAGTCAGTAAACGCTTCATTAGCATTGTAATAGGGAGGGCGGAGAGGGGCGGGGCTGGGAAACTCAGACAGTGAGGGGGCGGGGTCAGAGGTCACCTGCTCCTCAGGCCTTCTGGAGGAGCTGTCAGTCAAACTTGCCTCAAGGTCATCAGAAAGGCCAGCCCAACAAAGATGGCTGACAATGTGTCTGGTCGAGCTTTATTTACCGCACTTCCTCTAAAGGAAAGGAGCATTGGCTGAGTGTCAATCAGCCGGCCTGTGACTGTGTTGATTCTCTTTGAAAAACTGACATGTCCTGTGCTCCGTGTTTGGTTGGCATTGACTTTTGTGCAATACACAAGAAGTTTCAGTAAGCTGTGTCACATGTGCCCTGTGCATCTCTGACATTCAAATACTCTGCTTATTAAATAGATTTACATGCATTAAATTAATAGACAGCTACAGCTATATTCAAAGTGATTTATCTTAAGGAGGGAGTAACATCAAGGAATAGTTCACCCAAAAATTTTAATTCTGTCATCATTTACCCTCAAGTAGTTTTAAATCTGTATCAAATACTTTGCTCTGCCGAAAACAGAAGTTTGTAACCAGGCTGTTTTGGTCACCATTGACTTCCACAGTAGGACAAAAAAACTATGGAAGTCAATGGTGACCCAAAACACCCTGGTTACAAACTTTCTTTGTGTTCAGCCGAACAAAGACATTCATACAGGTTTGGAACCACTGAAAAGTCAATAAATGATGACAGAATTTTCATTTTTGGGTGAACTGTTCCTTAAAAAGTGCAATAATACACAACTCCATTATCATTCAGACGTCTCGCAGAAAGGTCATTGTTCCCTTTTTGTCTCTCTTTGTGACTACAGGCAAACCAGTTATGATTATTACAGAGTACATGGAGAACGGCTCACTGGACATGTTTCTCAGAGTAAGATTGTGTTTTGTCTCTTTCTACATTGAAATACAAAGTGTAAATTCATTTGTAAATTTCAGATAGTTAAACATCCATATAAACAAAGACCCACAGACAGATATTTTCAAAGTAGTAGTGAATTTTGTGCGCACACACACACATTTGTTTGAATTGTGGGGGCTTTCCATAGACGTCAATTACTTTTATACTGACAAAACAATATTTTATATCTCCTAAACCTACTTTTTTACACAGTGTACCCAGAATGTAGCATAAACAAGAATACACACACACACACACACACACACATATAGTGGGTTTTCTAAATGCATATCTGTATATAAAACAAATGTAATAATTTGTTACAATTTTTGTTCACAAAATAATCATATATCCTTGCATTTGCAGTATTCCTGACTTCAATTCAGTTAAAATTAAGGTTGCTGCACCACAGCATTTACTTTCCAGTGTGAAACAAATTGCTGCATGACGTTGTTCTTGACTCAGTATAAAGCTAGATTGAAGTTTTTCTCCATTCTCCAGAACAATCACGACTAGATCAGCGTTGATTCTTGTCAGAGTGTCGTTATTCAGGTCTGATGTGTTCTTTCTCTTTCAGAAGAACGACGGCCGCTTCACAGTTATTCAGCTGGTGGGCATCCTGAGAGGAATCGCGTCCGGGATGAAATATCTGTCTGACATGAGTTACGTTCACAGAGATCTGGCTGCCCGGAACATCCTGGTGAACAGCAACCTGGTGTGCAAAGTGTCTGATTTCGGGATGTCCAGAGTGCTTGAAGACGAGCCAGAAGGAGCGTATACTACCAGGGTAAGAGTGTGTTCATGTTTTTACATTGAGTCATAATTAATTTTACATTCATATTATCAAATATACAATCAAATAACGTTTGCAAATATAATGGCCAGTTATTTGGTTTATAAACGTAGTAACAACACAAGCTTCTTAAACAAAGTGATTTTTGTGTTTTGTTTTTGTATCATAAATTTAGTATCATAGCATTTATTAATATTTTTATCTGTTATTGGTTATCTGATTCTGTTTTCATTGTAGTGTAAGCTTTAGTCATTTTTGAAGGGGCATTTAATTTTTATATTTTTTTTATTTCAGCTTTTAGTGCATTTTCAGGTTACTAGTTGTAGTACTCAAACTATTTAAATCATTTTTTAATAATTATATATATATATATATATATATATTTATATATATATATATTTATAAATTCAAACAGATGCATGAGTATATTTAAGAGAAATATGTTTATGTTTATATAATAAATATATTTATATATAATATAAAATAAAAGAATATAACTATATAAATGTATAAACATGTAAATATTTTCAAGATGTATACTGCATGTGTGTCTTAATATATACATAATAAATATACACAACCTGTCAATCACAGGGAGGGAAGATTCCGATCCGTTGGACAGCTCCAGAAGCCATCACATACAGGAAGTTCACCTCAGCCAGTGACGTATGGAGTTACGGCATCGTCATGTGGGAAGTGATGTCATATGGTGAACGACCATACTGGGACATGAGCAACCAGGATGTAAGTGGCACCGTACCACAGATCTAATTAATTACGAGTGCTTGTCATGCCTTTAGCGCTGGCCTTCTCATGGTACGTGTTCCAGAAATGCATGCACAGTTTTATTGCTCGGCTTTATCGTGCTATTGTGTGCCATGCCAAGTTATACAAACGGACTGAATGCCCTAGTTCAGCAAGATCAGCCGTTCATTTCCTCTCCCCTGTTTCCTAGGTGATAAAGGCAATAGAGGAAGGCTACCGGTTGCCGCCGCCCATGGAGTGTCCGCTGGCTCTGCATCAGCTCATGCTGGAGTGCTGGATGAGGGAGCGAGCGGACAGACCCAAATTCAGCCAGATCGTCAACATGCTGGACAAACTCATACGCAATCCTGCCACGCTCAAGAGGACGGCGGGAGACGCCAGCAGGTGAACATACACTCATACAGCTATCATTTGGGTATATTTTGGTACAAGTCCTAAAGTAAGTATTTTGTTCCTGAACATGAATTAGTGTTTCTGTTCTTCTGGAGACATTTTCAGGAAATGTATTTTTGACAGAAAGCGGAATATAGCTTCTGTAATCTGTAACCAAAAATATAGCCAAACATTTTTAAATGCTTATTTAATCTGCAGAATACATTTTAGTTTTTTTAGTTTTTTTTAAGAAATTACAAATTTTAAAATTACAAATGTATTCCCTTCCTCAGGCCCCCTCCCTCCACGCTTCACCACGCCCCCTCTGAAGGCTCCGCCCCCTATTTGGGTTCCGTGGACGAATGGTTGAAAATCATTGGACTTGAGGAATACAGTGAAAACTTCAGCACAGCAGGATTCTGCAGCTTAGAGAGCGTCTTATCCATGAGTCACGAGTGAGCCTCACTTTAACACATCACACACTCAATTACACATCCTGATGAGCTTGAAGCTGACCAAAACTCCCTCTTTCACAGGGATCTGGCCAAGATGGGAGTCTCATGCAGTGCACATCAGAGGAAGATCCTGAGCAGCATGCAGGAGTTATTGTCTGGAATGCATCACAGACAAGACACAAAGGTTCCTGTCTGATCTGTGACGAGGAAAAAAAAACAATGCATCGTGTTGCTTAACATGGATTACAAGAGGGACGGGATATTTCACATCACTCTTGCACTTTAATTAATGTGAACGGTATGAAGATCAGAATGAATGAGCTAAACTGCACTTTTCTGGGCCGCTTTGTGCTCCTACAAGGAATTTTCTCCAAGTCTGAGGATTTTAAACTGGCATTGTGCCGACAATTAAAATGACTTAATGTGTCTCTCTGGATGAGATGTTTCTGGCCCTGGTGTTGTAGGCAGTGAGGCAGTATATTTTGACAGGAGAAAGTTTGAGAAGTGTCCTCCTTCTGTAAGTGGAAAGAACTGTTTCAACTAAGTGCAAACAGACTACAAAGCTTTTCACCTCAGGTTGGCTGCTCGTCATCGGCAGGAAGGAATTGTTCCCCGCGGATCAGATTTGAACATTATATTCAATCGGATCTCTTGCCTCGGGAGATTTTGAGCCTTTGCAAACAAAACGAACAGACCTTTTGGACGGGCGGTGTTTGGTTTATGAAGGCCAGATGGGAGTTGCAGAGGCATTGCTGAATGGAAAATTATATTGCTTTATTTGTTGAAAAAATAATACGAAAATAGAGGGAATGAAAAGATAGATCCAGATAGGATTTAGTCTCAAGTTACTCATGCTCCTTGTATCCAATCTTTGCATTTTTAAGTAGCAAAGTAAATCTTGTTTCTCTCTCTCCTTTAAGTTTCATTTATTTCCACGTCTAAGTAAATCCTACACAAACAGCTAAACCTGTGTCTAATTTGATAAATTTCATAGTCACAGATATATTTTTGAACCTTTTTTTTCAATGTACATAATCTAGGATTTTGTATGTACATAGTTTTGCATTGTTTTGTTTTTTTTGTACATAATCCCAGCGGACGTGTCCATGTACAGCTTCGGAGTTTCCTCATCTTCTTCCTTTGTTTCTTTCCATGGGTTAACGGAATGTATTTAATTATACAGCGAGTATAATATCGATGTTGGCAGTAAATTTAACATTGTAAAACAGCAGTACATTTAAGAAGGTTCGGTAACAGGATGAAGAGTCTTAATTTCACAGTTTCTGTTTTTTCTACCTTTAGGTGCACCTAACTTATGAGCTTTATTTATGATCTTTTGTATGTAGTTCATAAAATAAAATTTTTAAGAAATTGTTTGCAGTTGTCGTTTTATATTACCTACATTATCCAGCATATCTCTACATTAGTGCAAACCAAGCGTGAAATCCTTTCCATAAGTTAATCATGATGTTAATCTTCATAGTGTATGCACAACTTGCAATGACATTAATATTCATGCATTTTATTGGGTTGTCCCTCTTTTTCTTTTTTTTTTACTTAAAACATTTATTTTAGCAGCATTTTGTAATGATTAACATTTAATTTTTCCTCATTTGAGTCGTACATTTTTTTTAATAAAATGTTATGTTTTTAAATGTTTTTTCACGTGACACGTTGAGCATAAATGACGTCAAACGTGCTTCTAAAGGCGGCTTTTTTTTGCAGAAGAAGTTATTGTTATTCAACGATTCTATCGCCAGAAGACAATAATTTAGCCCATGAGTACTTACATTTCTCTTTGTTCCTTGTATAAAGTTATCGTATGGCTTTGGGAGACTAAGTCATACGGAGTAAAGTTAACATTTCTAAAAATGTTTAGTTTAAAATAAAGTTTTCTCCTCAGTAAAATCTCGTGCAGTTCGCAGAAGAAAGAAACTTATAATTAGGACATGGAGGTGTAAGAATTGGAAAAATTTGAGCTTTCGTCCGATAAAGCTGAATTGAGAAATTTTTGCATACTGGCAGATGGCATGCAAGAAAAGGCTAATCTGGGATCTTCAAAGACAACAGGCAATGGCCCAAAGACAATAAACAGCCCCCCCCCCCCAAACCTAATAGCCCACTTTTATGACCCCATCCCCGTCTCCTCACATTCTCTCCCTAAGAGCCTTCATGGAAAAGTACTAAGCTTCAAATGTCATATTTTGTGGATATATTGTTTCATTGTCATATTTTATGTCAATTTAAAGGTCTAAAAGTGAGTGGTACAATGGTCTAAATTTCATAATAGTCACTCATTTTATGAAAAGATTAAATGATTTTTTCTTAAGAATTAGGCTTAATACGAAGGGGAGTTTCCCCTCTAGGGCCAGATTGAGTAGTCAACACAGGTGTGGTCCCTAAGGCAGCGAGAACTGAAAATACAACAGTTGGGGTGCTTCTCATTTCTTATTTGTGCATCCTCGTTTCCTTTCCTCGCTTCCTTTCCTCTTGTCTTAGCTCCACCTCTTCAGGATGCGAGAGAAGGACACAGGGAAAAGACGTGAGGACGGAGGAATGGAAGCAAGGGAAATGATATATCCTCGCTCCCTTTAGCGTCACTTCAAAGATGTGAAGGGGGAGGAGAATTTATACATGCGTCACGTTAAGTCGCTACAAGACTTCCGCATAGGATACACCTGTGTATCCTCGCTGATCGCTCCTCATAAAGCTTGGCTACAATCTGTATTGTTAAAAGCGCTATATAAATAAAAGTGACTTGACTTGACTTGACACCTGAATCGTATTTGAAACAACAGTTCAACCTACAGTGGAAGGTAGTCAGGTCAGTGAAACCATTATGCAGGTTTCTGTTTAACTTTAATGGTCTTGTCTGGACTATTTGTATCCTATCTGTCACGCCCTAATCTGTAGATGTCACTAGTTAGTCTTGGTTTTGATTTGGTTTTCCTGTGTTCCATATATGGTCGTGTTCCTGTTCTTGTTTAGTTAATCAGTTTATCCATGCCACCTTTGTTCCTCACCTGTCCTGCATATTCCCACGTGTACTGAAGCCCATTGTATTCTGTCCTGTGTGTCGATTGATAATGTTTACTTTGTACGTGTGTAGCCTGCCAGTCTTTGTGTTTATGTTTATAGCTTAAAGTTCTCGTCTTCACCTTCTTGTGGTTACACTGTAACCTTAACACAATCTACTTGGATTTCTTTTCCTGGATTTGATTTTCTGCCTTTTGCTTATTATAGTTTGGGATTTTACCCCATGTCATTCAAATCTCTTTTTCTGTATCAACAACCTTGTGAGTTGTCCTAATTTCAATATTCAAAACAAGAAGAAAAATGGTTTATGTATGTGTGCATTTACTATATTTATTTATTGACATATATTACATATGTGTAACTCTTTTTAAAAGTGCTTACACAATATTAGTATTGGAACCATATGCATTGAATACAGTATATAGTACAAAAGTCTTAAAAATCCTAGGTATTGTTCACCTAAAAATTAAATACTTCCATTATTTGTTTATTTCTAGAGTTATCTAAATGACCACTGTTTTTTAATGACTTGTCCATTATCATGGAGAGCACATTTAAGTCTGATTCTTCCAGATCATTCTCAAGGAGATCGAGTTCATTTAGGTGGGATGGGTTTGATTTCAGAGCTTCAGTCAGTGCTGTCACACCTTCACGTGTAACTTTACACCTGGACAACCTGAAGAGAGAGTGGATTAGGTCAGTGTCTTTTGCTATTTCTTCTGGTTTTGGATCTTTGGATTGCACCAAATAAGACATTTTCAGATTTTACCTTAACTTCTTTAGTTTACAGTGAAGAGTTTGTAGTCCGGGACAGAGCTTCTTCACCCCTGAGTCTTGTAGATTATTAAAGCTCAGATCAAGATCTGTCAGACTGGAGGACTCTGAGCTGAGAGCTGAAGCTAAAGCTGTGCAGCATTTCTCTGTGATTTCACATTTGTCCAACCTGAGACAGAAAATCATAATTTACAGAGATCCATTTTTTCTGTAGTTCACTGTTATTTGGGTAAACAACTATTTATTAAGTGTTCTTTATTTAGTAACCTTAAATGTATTTAATAATTAGTTATTGTGTTAGAACTCGCCTTAGTGTTTCCAGAGCACACTGACTTTTCATCAGAGAAGCACAGAGATGTTTCACTCCAGAGTCTTGTATGTAGTTCCAGCTCAGGTCCAGCACTTTCAGATGAGAAGGGTTTGATCTCAGAGCTTTGCTCAGGTAAACACAACCTGCTTCTGTTACTCCACAGTTCTTCAAACTACAAAGAAGAGAAAATGCATAATAATCTTAATATTACAATGCCTCTAAGCCATCTGTTTTGATGTTGCATCATTAAAACATGTTGAAAGAAAGTCCAAAAATTCTTAAAATTAGAAATTCCAGTAAATTTGATTAATTTTATACAGAAAATTTCAAATTAGTATAGTCAAGAAACTGTTAGTGATACTAATGAGTTCTATGTTTGTTTGTTTTTTCATGAGGATCATGCTGATCGTATTGGGGTGACAATTTACATTTAGGGTTATGTCCCTAGCTTTTGGCTTTGAACATTCAATAATCCTTAGAAAACTAAAACCCTCCACCATGAAACATAGTTTAATGGTTAATTTGTTCTGTGCTTATATCTACGAGAAATATTCAGAATCATCTTGCCTCAGTGTCTCCAGTTTACAGTGAGGATGATGCAGTCCAAAAGAGAAGAACATCATTACACCTGAGTCTTGGAGCTTATTCTCGCTTAGAGAGAGCTCTTTCAGGTTTGAAGGTATTTCTAGTATTTCAGCCAAGTCTGTACAACTTTTGTGTGTTATGTTACAGTTATTTAACCTGTCAAAAACATTTAAAAGCATCTTGGTCATTATTAACTTTAAAAGTATTTAATAATCATCTATACACACTAAAGAGTTAGTTCAACCCAAAGTACAATTCTGTCATTAATTTCTCACCCTCATGTTGTTCCAAACCCATTTGTGTTCAGAACACAAAAAATATATTTTTGATCAAATCTGAGAGCTATCTCACCCTCCATAGACAGCAACAAAACTGAAATGATCCCAGGTCCAGACACGCAGTAAAAAACAGTCCATGTGACATCAGTGGCTCAACTTCAGTTTTTGGACGCTACGACTTTTTGCGCAAAGAAAACAAAAATAACATAATTTACTCATTATAATTTACCATTGCTCTTCCCTGAGTTATAATTACTATTTCAAGAGTTCGCACTTTCTCATTAATGTTTGGGGAAGGTAAGAGCGAGTAGAGTAAAGCGAGTTAAAGCAAATTTGGCGAGTTGTCCAGGAAGCGAGCTGTCCAGGAAGCGAGCCGGGAGAACGGTGGGCCCCGAACCCTAGTGGCCTGAGCCCTAGCGGGGCAGGGTTCGGTGACCGGCTCGCACTCACGATGCCCCCCGGAGGAGAGGATGGAGCTTGACGGAGGAGAAGGGGAGGAGGAGGGTTGCATGAAGCGAGATGCGGAAGAGAGAAAAGCAGGAGTATTTATAGTAGGAAGGTAGCATGTTATTGGGCGATCGTGATGAGGAGATAATTAGGAGATGAAGTGCAGCTGTGATTAATTCAGCAACCACTCCTCTCGAAACGCTGTTATAATCAAAACAGTTGCTTCAAGAGTTTGTGCTTTCTCATTAATGTTTGGGGAAGGTAAGAGCGGGTAGAGTAAAGCGAGCTAAAGCAAAATTGGCGAGCTGTCTGGGAAGTGAGCCGGGAGAACGGTGGGCCCCGAACCCTAATGGCCTGAGCCCTAGCGGGGCAGGGTTCGGTGACCAGCTCGCACTCACGATGCCCCCCAAAGAAGCATAAGTAGAGGACAGCGGCCAAATTTGCTGCCCCCCAAAAGGGCAACGTAAAGGCAGTGAAAGGTTTTTTATTTTTTTATTTTATATGCTTGCGTTGGCAGCGTCTGCGGACCTGTTGGGAAAGCAGAAACATGAGTTAGATGGAGACGACAAAATGAATGTCAATCAATGGGCAACAAGGGGGTTAGTGGGAGTTTAGACTGGTTGACGGGGAAAGGTTAATAGAAGAGGGAATTCTTACCTCTGGAAAACGGGGAACGGTCTTCAACGGAAGCCAGTAGGAGGCTTCTGCGGAGGTGGGAGCTTTGATAGCAAGAACGGCTTCAACGGAAGCTGGCAAGGAGGCCACTGCGGAGGTGGCTTGAGTTGCTAAAAGGGGCTTCTGCGGAAGCTAGCGGGGAAGCCTCTGCGGAGGCTAGAGCAAATTGCGAGGGGTGGCTTCTGCGGAAGCTGGCAGGGCCTCTGTGGAGGCGGGAGCTGATTGCAAAGGGTGGCTTCTGCGGAAGCTGGCAGGGAGGCCTCTGCGGAGGCTAGAGCAAATTGCGAGGGGTGGCTTCTGCGGAAGCTGGCAGGGCCTCTGTGGAGGCGGGAGGTGATTGCAAAGGGGTGGCTTCTGCAGAAGGGTGCAGGGAAGCCTCTGTGGAGGCGGGAGCTGATTGTAAAGGGTGGCTTCTGTGGAAGCCTGCAGGGAAACCCCTGCGGAGGCGGGAGCTGATTGCAAAGGGTGGCTTCTGCGGAAGCTGATTGCAAAGGGTGGCTTCTGCGGAAGCTGATTGCAAAGGGTGGCTTCTGCGGAAGCTGGCAGGGGCCTCTGCGGAGGCTAGAGCAAATTGCGAGGGTTGGCTTCTGCGGAAGCCGTCGGGAAGCCTCTGCGGAAGCTTCTGAGTATCTGGGTGGTTGTAGAGAGACCCTTGGCAAGTGCTGGTCGGTTTAAAGATGGGTTTCGGAGAGAGTTTGTTTTGGGCGGGCGAGAGTTTGCAAGGCTTGGTGGATAGGAGCTGGGGTCGGAGCGGATGTAGCTTTTGAAAGCATCGCACGACCAGCAGCCTAGGGTTTGAATTTGATTAGGGGTGAGACCTCTTTCGGCTGAGGTAGCGGCTTCAATCCGAAAGGAGTGGGAAGAGAATCTATCGGGGGAAAATCCTGATCTTGAGAGAACGGTTTTGAGATGCTTTTGGAACCAAAACCTTGAGGTGGGTTGGTTGAGCTCGTTGGTGAAAAGGGGCTCAAAAGGGGAGGAAGCGAATGAGCTTCTGTAGGCTAAGAAAGCTCTAAGGGTCTGGAAAGGCTGGGTGGGGGACTGGAGGTTGAAAATGTATATGTAATGACCTTTATGGAGCCGGTCTGTTTTGCTGTGCTTAATATGGAAGGTCATTGTTTAGTGGTTGAGGATAGTGAGGTCTGAAATGTTTGGGTGGATGTTTGGGTTGAAAGGGGAGTTGGTGGTGAATTCGGAGACTAGATTAAACTAGAATGCTAGATTAAACATGGCGTCTAGCGTGCGGTTAATGCGGGGACTGCTATAACCTAGGCGAAGAGTGGAGATGAATTGAGTGAGGATTTCTAGAGTAAGGAGCAGTCTTTGGTCTGGGCTTGAAGGGTTCTCTTTTTGGATGCCCTTGATTGGAGGGTTGGTTTGGGCGTTGGAGATGGCGGGGGATAGGGAGCCGTAAAGGAGTTTGTGGAAGAATTGAATTCCACTGAGGTAAAATGGAGCTAGCTTGGAGTGAAAGGAGTGAGCTGAGGTAGGAAATGAAGGAGGTGGTTGATAGCAGGGAGAAGTCGGGGAAGGGAAGGTTATAGCTTTGGTTGAAGGTTTTGAAAGCTTTCCAAGCGGTGAGGTAGGACTGCAGGGTGCTGGGGGCTACAGCTTGAATCATAGAATTTAGGGATTGCTTGTAGAGAGGTCTCAAGGGGTGGTTTAGGGGGATATGAGCTGCGAAAAGGGAGGTGCTTGGGTCGGCAGGGGATCTGCATCAGCGTCCTGAATTTCTGGAACAGAAAACGGGAAAGAGAGTCAGCAATGGTATTTTCTCTACCGGGAATATGCTTTGCAGTGATGACAAATTGGTTTAGAGCAGAAACCCAGACAAGGCGTCTGAGAAGGGGCATGATAGCGGGGGAATGGGATCTTTGTTTGTTGATGCAATGTACGGTTGCTTCGTTGTCGCAATGTACAACTATGCAGGAAGTGGCCCATTCTTTACCCCAGAGGGTGGCTGTGACGACTTTGGGGTATAGTTCGTAGAGGGTGCTGGAGACTTGGTGGGGTGGGATTTCAGCTAGCTCAGGGGGCCAGGGAGAGGCCCTTTACGGGGTTAGAAAAGGCAGTCTTTATAGAAAAAGAATGGCCGTTCCATTGAGAAAGAAGCTGGATCCAAAGCTGGATTTCTTGGAGGCAGACTTCAGTTAGTGTTATGGGATCGTCTAGGGAGGGGAAGGATGCGGCTAGGGTGAGAAGGTGGGAGAAGGGCGCCCCTGTGGGATGATGCGCATGGCAAAGTTTAGATGCACCAGAATTGAGAGGAGTTCTCTCAATACCTGATAACAAATATTGAGAGAAGTTAGCATCAGGGTAATATGACAGTTCAGTATAACAAAATAGAAACACTGACAGGAGACCTTTTTGGAGCGTGTCTCTGATGGGGACGGGGTGAATAGAAATGCTTCTGCTGGAAGCTGCTGCAGCCTCTGATAGAGGCAGGCGTGTCTCAGATGGAGATGGGGTAAAATAGAGAATCAGTTAAGCGGTTTCAATCAGAATAAAATTTTTGTGGGTATTTTTGAGGAAGTGGTAAAAGCAGTATGATGGTCTAAATCCTGAAAAAAAACAAATAAATGCAGTTATGATATTTATTAAGAATAGCGGGTTGAGTAATAGGAGGGATTAGTTCATTCTTATTCACACTCCATACATTAGGTGGCAATATGCACCGTGAAATTGATTTGCAACCTGCCACAAAAGAAGAAAATATTTGTTCTGTTTCTGTCAACAGAAACTGATGCTAAATAAGACAAAGAAAACATGAATATGGAGAATTAAGTGCATTAAAATACGTTACGTGACCATGGGGGAGTAAAGAAACGCCATGCTGGCGTGCGTCATGGATACGCGGCTTGCGTATGGTTCGTCGGCCATTTCCACATTACCTTGCGATTGGGAACTGGCAACGCTGGGCTTTGTTTTGCTTTCGGGCTGAGGAAAATGGCGGAGGGCCAGCGAGTGGTGAGTAATTTGTATTCTTTCATTTGGATTGCTTTGGCGGATGGCGAGTAGAATGAGATCTAAGAGCATGGAGGCAGGCGGCTTCGGATAGGAAGGCACGGCTCCCGTGGGAAATCCGGCTGGCTGGCTGAAAAGGGAATTGGATCTTCTTGGTATCTCGCTGGGAAAATTGTTGTGAGCCGTGGTATTTGGTCTTTTGCCGGCTGCCGCGGGTACTCGTGGAGGTTCGGACGGGCTGAGTGATGAGCTTGAACGGCAACGTTAACAGTTTGTTAAAAGGTAGGCTGACGTAAGGCAGGCAGTAACATTAGGCAGACGAGTCAAAGACGGTGTTTGTAGGATGTGTCTTTGGTCGTGCGATTCCGAAGATTACATGAAGCGAGATGCGGATGAGAGAAAAGCAGGAGTATTTATAGTAGGAAGGTAGCATGCTATTAGGCAATTGTGATGAGGAGATAATTAGAAGATGAAGTGCAGCTGTAATTAATTCAGCCGCCAGTCCTCTCGAAACGCTGTAATTATCAAAACAGTTGCATCAAATATATTCTTAAGTAATCTGCAGAATGGCGGAATACATAAATTGTTTTTTTGTTTTTGTTTTTGTTTTGCACAAGAAAAGCATTCTTCTAGCGTCACATGGACTGTTTTAACAATGTATTTGCTGCGTTTCTGTGTTGCGTCTATGGAGGGTCTCCGATTAGATGAAACATCTCTTTATTTGTGTTCTGAAGATGAACGAAGGTCTACGGGTTTGAAACGACATAATGGTGGGTAATTAAAGACAGAATATTCATTCTGGGTTGAGCTAACCCTTTAATGTTGTCCTAACTCACCTTAATGTTTCCAGTGCACACTGACTTTTTACCAGAGCAGCACAGAGATGTTTCACTCCAGAGTCTCGTATGTCATTACAGCTCAGGTCCAGCACTTTCAGGTGAGAAGGGTTTGAACTCAGAGCTTTGCTCAGGTAAACACAACCTTTTTCTGTTACTTCACATTTCTCCAGGCTACAGAGAGAAGAGAAATTGTATATGTACTCTAATCTAAAAATCTATTTTGCACAAATTAAAAGTCTTGTTTTAAGAGATTTAACACAACGTACTTCAGATATTCCAGTCGACAGTCCATGTCCTCTAGTCCAGCAGAGGAAAATGCTTCTTCGAAGTTCAACTGCTG
>JAUMHG010000059.1:18073919-18092076 GCA_032359395.1 Enteromius anoplus
GGATTCTACCTTAAGCATGAGATTGATACATTTTTTCATTAAGTACTTTTTTAATTTCAAGAAATGCATTTTAGGTGATTCATGAAATAGATAAATAGTTTGAATATATATACTGTCATGCATGTTTCCTTCTCATCTCTGTAACACACACACACTCAAACATACACACAAGATCATTTAATGTTTTTTTTCTACTAATAAGACAACAGATATTTACACTTCTGTATTTTATCTCAGTAGGTGGTTATAGCATAACTCTGTTGTCAGAATCGCAGCAGCAAGGTATCTCATAGTGTAAATCTTGCCTCCCTCCTCTTCCTCTTCTATTTATATGCACTAATCATATATATACATATATATTTGTTTTTGCTGAACCCTCATATGGAACCATACAGCCAAAATAAATATTGCGTGCAATCAATATATTATGTTTTTCCAGCCAGAGTGGTCCAGACTAAACTATTATCACTGTACAGTTGGACTTGACAACAAAAGTATTATGAACCCATACCTCCTCTGTGGTAGAAATGACTTTTCTGTTGCACTTTTCATGGACAAATCACTGCGTATAGATAAGGCTGGTCTTTCCTTAAACCTACAAAAAGCCAAATAAAAAAATGTAAAAAACTTTTTTTAGGTATTAAACTTTTTTTTGGGGGTAGTAACCTATTACATGTACTGTAATCTGGATTATGTATTCCAGTTTCAAAAATTAAATACTTGTAATTAAATTATATTACATTTTAAAATGCTTTAATAAAACTACTGTTACTTTTTAGTGTTTAAATGATTACATGATTATTCAGATTTTTTTAACTTTAAATTTCTCCTTTTTGAATATTTGCTTTTTTCTATTTTCAAGTAATGAATTCATAAGCGTTTTGTCAGCCAAAGCCTTATATATTTACTTTATTAATTAGCAAATTAACATGTTCATGGTTCTCTGATATTGGTTAATGGTCAGATGATACGTTATTTTAAAATTATTTATTTTAATAGTACTAATTTTTGTATTCATTTTATGAAGGAACTGCTAGCTTAATTAAAAGCTAGTAATTAATTTGAAGTCCAGTTTGCTAAACCTTGACATAATGTAATCTGCTTTTGTTTTACCTTGGATGAAATCCACTTGAATCTTCATCTTTTAAGCGAAGTGGCTCTTTCATGGATTTTTCACTCTTCAGTGACAAAATACTGGGTTCAGGCAAATGCGATCTCTCCCTTGAACCAAAATGGACAACATCAACTATTAGGTTAACTCTTATTTTTCTCAGAATTGCGTTATATAAACTGGATTCACTAACTTTAAAGTTATCTGTAGTTTTCGCCAGATAGCACAAGATGACGTTAACTTTCTGCTTGAGCAGATTTAAAATTTTAACTTAATATGACAGCCAGAAAACAAACATTTTCTGTCTTGTTTGAGTTTAGGAAATCGAATAAAATCTATTTCATTGCCTATCCTCTCAGGATATCTGGAATTAGTGTTACAAGTACCCCGTTGCAACCCCAGGGATATTGGTTTATCATTTTTGGAGCATAAACACCATCAAACCGATGAGAGTATTGGATCTTTCAATGTTTCTCTGCAGTGCTGAAACCTAATGATCTCCAAGTTCCGCTCTCTGTGCAATTCTACTGCCATTGGTTTATTTGCGTTTGAGAGTAAGGGCTTAATGATCAGACTACAGTTACTTTTTTATCATTTAAATAAGGGGTATCAGACACAGTTCCTGGATGGTCAGAGCCCTTTGGAGTTTAGCTCCAACCCTAATTAAACACACCTGCTCAAGTGCTTCAGGCTTATTTTAAAACTGTTATGTCTGGAGCAGGGTTTGAACAAAAGGCATAATGTAATCTGTTTTTGTTTTACCTTGGATGAAACCCACTCGAATCTTCATCCTTAAAGCGAAGTGGCTCTTTCATTGAGTTGTCACTTTTCAGTGACAAAATACTGTGTTCGGGCAAATGCGATATCTCCCTTAAACCAAAATGGACAACATCAACTATTACATATTTTTTACTCTCAATCACTGAATCTCAGCACATTTTCTATTAAATAAAACAGTTGGATTCATTTAAAACAAAAAAATACTATGCCCCAAGCAAACATTAAAGTGTTTAGTTTTATCTGTGGTCAAACAGAATCTTAAATTGGAGGAGAAGTTAATGTGTCTCTCCTACTGAACATGGTCTGATGCATCACAATACATATTTAAAGTAATTCAATATTTGTTTCACTCAAATTAGATTTAAACTATCAATACTTTTTACAATAAAGTCCATTTTTCAAATGTGGTTTAGGTACAGTGGGTACGGAAAGTATTCAGAACCCCCTTAAATGTTTCTCTCTTTGTTATGTTGCAGCCATTTGCTAAAATCATCAAAGTTACTTTTTTTCCCATTAATGTACACAGCTCAATATTGACATTGACACTATTGCAGATTTATTTAAAAAGAAACTGAAATATCACATGGTCCTTGTCACGATCCAGCTGGAGGTGCCAGCTCAGCCCACTGGATGGTACTCCAGCTTTATGTGTTCACTTTGTGTATTTGTCTCCGTTCTTTTATCATGAACTCTATCCACCTTGTCTGTCTTTATGGTTATTAATTCATGTCTCCACCTAGTAACCTCCAGCTGACTTGTAAACATAGCCCTCACGGTACAAAGCTTCCCATTGACTTTGAATGAGTGACGTCAAGCATTGCTGAAAAGCATTGTGGATCCGTTGGCGGCGCTTCACTGGCGTTGCTCACGGCAAAAGTTGAGAATTTTAAACTTTTGCGACGAGCAACGCCAGTGAAGCGCCGCCAACGGTCTATGCCAGGCGGCAACCAATCAGGTTAACAGTTTTTGTTGTTGAGTTCCTGTCTAATTTCATTGGCTGCTATGACCATGGCGTCAGTGCCAAACTTCAGCCACGTCTTCCGTCAAGTGTTGACGCTGACGCCCCGTGTGAAGGTATCGTCAAAGGAGCGGCTTCAGGGCGGCAGCCAGCAGGAGATCGCTTGTGTGGCTGACTCACCTTTACTGTCAGTAAGGATGGCAAGGACGGTTAGAACTCCACCACGGCCAGAGGTAGAGACTCTTCCACTATCTTTTGCACTTACAGCTGACTTGTAACAGTCTTAAGTATTCAGACACTTTGCTGTGACACTCATATATTTAACTCAAGTGCTGTCCATTTCTTCTGATCATCCTTCAGATGGTTCTACACCTTCAATTGAGTCCAGCTGTGTTTGATTATACTGATTGGACTTGATTAGGAAAGCCACACACTTATATAAGACCTTACAGCTCACAATGCATGTCAGAGCAAATGAGAATCATGAGGTCAAAGGAACTGCCTGAAGAGCTCAGAGACAGAACTGTGGGAAGGCAGAGATGCTCTGACTGGGCTAAAGGTTTACCTTTTAATAAGACAATGACCCTAAGCAAATAATGAAGGAGTGGCTTCACAACAACTCACAGTTCTTGACTTAAACCCATTTGAGCATCTCTGAAGACACCTAAAAATGGCTGTCCACCAACATTTACCATCCAATCTGACAGAACTGGAGAGGATCTGCAAGGAGGAATGGCAGAGGATCCCCAAATTCAGGTGTGGAAAACTTGATGCATCTTTTCCAAAAAGACTGTTGGCTGTATTCGATCAAAAGGGTGCTTCTACTAAATACTGAGCAAAGGGTCTGAATACTTACGACCATAAAATATCTCAGTTTTTCTTTTTTAATAAATCTGTGGTTTTCTGTCAATATGGGGTGCTATGTGTACATTAATGAGGGGGGAAACATTACATTTTAAACAAATGGCTGCAATATACAGCAACAAAGAGTGAATTTAAGGGGGTCTGAATACTTTCAGTACCAACTGTATGTTGTCTTAGCTTTGTTACAATTACAAATTATCAAAAATATTTCTCACCTTTTGTCTCTGTCGCAAGAGTTGTGATAATCTGTGTCTTCAGTATTCATGGTTTTTGTTCTACTAACTGCTGAACAGATTTATTCTAAAGTCTGTGTGAAATAAAGCTAGTAAGTGGGGAAGCAAAAGCATTTTTATTCTTACAAAGTCTTATGAAAACAAATGTCAGGGAAATGAAAAACAAGGAAAGACAAAACTAAAATGTCTTGATCTGCTGGTGTGACTGGTTCATGTGAAAGTACCCAGCTGGTTCACATGCTTTTAGGTTTCGTAAGACTTTGTTTGTTTGTTTCTTACTAAATATAAATACACACATTTTGTGATCTTAAAGTAAGACATAATTCATTGCAGTAGAAGCAACATAGAGTTTTTTCTTTGTTTGTTTGTTTTTTTTGTTGTTTTTTACTTAAAAAACTCTCAAATACAATACATTCTAAAAAAAAAAAAATGGAAAGCTGCAGATTTTAGGATGTCAGGTATATTGTTGATTCATACTTTTTAACTCAAAAAGAATTTATCCTTATAATCTATCCTAAAACTTTCTCTGTTTGAGTCGTTCTTACTGTGTGTTTTCTGGATTGCACTCACCGACTCGACTCTTCATAAAGCAGAAGAATGATGGTGCTTTCTCTTTCCCACTGGTTATCTGCAGTCTGAAGGCGGAGCTAACACTATGAAGCTGACAGGTTGCGAGTGGCGGGGCTTGACAAAGAACTGTAGAAGTCATTATAATCAGTGATGCTAACTTACATGGGATGCGAGCAGGGAGACAAATCTCAGACAGAAAACTGCTGCTGCATTCTATTTATCACGTGTTTACATAATTTTCTAAATTATTTTCAGTGGTTGCTTTATCGCGTCCAGGTTAACTCACCTATTTTTTTTTTTTTTTTTTTTGCTAAACAGCCCGCATCAAAAGCATTTTTGAAAAATCTCAAACCCTGTCTTGACCAGTTTTTATGCATGTATTTTAATTTTCACTGCATTGCTCTTGAAAGCACTGTTTACGCTTTTGAAAAAACTCTATTCCAGGGGTCACCAGGTTCGATCCTGGAGGGCCGGTGTTCCTTCAGAGTTTAGCTCCAACCCTAATCAAACACACCTGAAGCAGCTAATTGACCCTTCGCTAAGCCCCGCCCTCCTGTTGCTACGCCTTCAAGTTTTCGCGCCTGGCACGGCTATTACCGTTCCATTCCGTGTCGATCCAAGCTGGCTGGTATGGTTTTGGTTTTATTTTCCACTGCGGGGCTATTACGGCTCTCTTCCGAATGCAACTCTGATTAAGCAACTCTGATTTGCCGTGGTAACACAAATATTTACATATAATATGAGGTGTAAATAACCACAGCGTATGGAGGATGATCAGAAATTTATTTAGATTTTATACAAATTTTTGTTTAAATTACACAAAATAGCAGGCTTAGCAATCTACAGAGAAACTAGCAGCCAGGCAACAGATCCTGACTTCATTGCTTCATTACTGAATGAATCATCTGTCCTTTAAAGGCATGTTTCAGTGACTCATTAATTAATATTGCTGCCACCTACTGGGAGTTTACTTTGACAGTAGCTTATTTTCATTTTTTTTTTCCATTATGCATTTGTATATAAAAAAAATTTAATACACAGAGCTCGAAAGATTATTTATGCTGTTGTAATTCTGCATGTAGTGTAAATGCATTGGTGCTATATTTCAGCTACATTAAACATTAAAGTGTAAATGCATCTGAATGTGCATCCGCAGTGGAAAGATCGATTTTGTAGAGACTGATTTCATATGATTAATACAGTCCAAATTATTTATTTTCTTGATATATATATTTAATTTTATATTAAGTGAAATGATTAGTAAATTATAAGAATTTGATATGGAAAATGATACACGTAGTACAGCTTAAATATGAAAAAGCCCTTTATAAAGGTCAGAAATTACCTGAAATCATTTTAAATACATTTTTGTATGCAGTAATAAGTATTATATTATAAAATTGTGGCCAGTGAAAGGCCTGTGTGTCAGCTTTAGCATTCTGCACAGGAGAGACCTAATACAGGATATAGAGAGAGAATATAATACACTGGGGGTTGTTTTTGTTTTTTTGTCAACCAGTTTTCTGCATATTAAGATCCTGCTTTGAATTATAAACAGCAGCCTGGACTCATACACCTTTACAGTGAGTGTATTGCACTGTATTTATCAGGCGCTCACAATCATCAGTCTGCTGACAGAAGCATGAGATCATCTCAATGATGTAATAATTCACTCAGAGTTACCCTGCATGTTAATGCAAATACGCTTCTAGTAAAGGTGTGTCATGAATATGCAGATGTATTTCCGGAAAGAGTGCTTGATTATTTTTATTTTTTGCTGGTAGCATTATGCATGTCTATAAATCAATTGAATCATAATCATACCTCAAAGAAAATGTGAGGTTGTTCAGATTATATTTGCCCAACAAATATTCTTTAGATTTTATTTATAGCAACTATTATTCAAAGTTAAATAAAAAAAATGGAATATATATTGTATTACAGCAGTTTACAGTCATTTTTTAAGGGTTTAATCAGTTTATGATATATTAATTAAATATTAAAATTATATATTAATTACATTTAAATTATAACTTTAAATCTTTGCCCTTTCATTGAGATGTATAGACCTGACTCAGATTATAAAGAAACATCGTGCACTTTGAGACGTCCTCCTGAAACACAAATTTCGTCTCTCCACAGGTCACTTCAGCGTCCTGCGGTTATCTCTGCAGAAGAGTAATCCTGTTAGAAGCGTCGAGCAGTCAGTCAGGCGTACGGGAATGTGCCGTGACCAGGAGAGATCACGTGCCTGACTGAGTGATTTGCTCTGTTAAAAAAAATTGATAAATATTTACATAATCTATAAATGTGATGAACAGCAGGTGCATTCATCACAAACGACAAGTGCAGCCAAAATGAGTAACAATATTTGTGAGCTGATGTACTGCCGTCCACCTGTTAGCCTGTTAGTTATGCTTTTATGTGCTGCCGGAGAGCAAATATGACTGTATTTTGTCCACATTCAATCCTGCAGGATGTGACTTTTCTTACATCAAACAATCTATACAGAAATAACAAATAAATAAATACGCTTCTTCATAGTCAGAATAGAAAATGAGCTTGAATTATTCTTTGTAGTTTGATGCTCTTTGATGTTTTTAGAAGTACGTTCACTTAAAAAATAAATAAATCGTCTTTAAAAAAATCAACAACAAAAAAATCCATTAACTGATGCATTTACTGGAGATGGAAAATGACACAAGATGATAAATCTTGTTTTTATAGAATTGTAATGGGGTTTTGCATAAAACAAGAAAAAAAATACTATTTGGCCGTGGGGTCGAGACAAATAAACCCGTTTTCCCTTTGAATTAAATTATATTTCTGACCCCACTGGCACATATTTTTTATGATTATTTTTAGCATAAACCTCATTAATTTTTCCTGTGTCGTATGTGATGCTGTTTCCTTCTCAAGTAAACGTGTCGTGTTTTATGCATGTTTGCATATTTGTTCTAGGAAAACAAGACCAAAATACTGATTATATCATAGCAGCTCCTTGTAATATCTTAGTGAAAATGAAACTACAGTTGACATAGATTTTGTCCATCAGACATTGATTGAAAGGTGAAACATCTCTATCTGAAATAGGATAAAATAAAGAATGTTTTTTTAAATGTAATAAAAAGAACAGAAACAATACGAAAGGCATAGCAAGGTTTAAATTTGCATGCGTTGACATGCATTTCAGACATTGTGAAGGCATATACAGTAGGTATAGATATTGATGTGTTTTTAATGACACACACACACACACACTGGTCTGCTCTGTTGCTGCCAGCACGACCTGCTGCTTTTCAGTAGTCACATGCAAAATGTGTTGATTAGAGAAGAGTGGAGAATGGACCACTGTGAGACACACTTCTCTGTTGTCTTTTCCTTTCGTTTCAGTGCTGGATTAGATTTATTCTCAGTGGAGAGAGCTGTGATCATCTCACTATTTTGAGTTCTTAGCACACATGTTGTTCAACTTTCACCATTTTTCCCGCTTAGAATATAGTGACTTTATTTCTGTTTAATTTCTGTCTTCTAATCTCTCTCCTCCTATATCTCAATCCGTTGACAGGAGTGGAAGACCTGACTGATTTAACAGGCTGACATTTGACCCTCCAAGGAAGTTCAATTTAAATGGAAGAACTTCCTGAGAAGAGGAAAACATGCCGTCTGTGTGATGAATGTCCTTTTTACCTTTTGTGTCACATAATACTCTGTCCAGGTGAGAGTTAGACTCAGACGGCAAACCCATGAACTGTCTGATGCAGCACAAATATGACAAGAGTTTCAAATCCATCAGCTTCACGTATTTTCCATAATTCAAAGTGCACTTTTTATCAGTCCGTCTGGAAAGAAAGACATGTTTAAAGTACTGTCAAACAATTAATCATGATTATTTGCATCCAAAATTGCTTATATAATTTGTGTATATGTTCAATGCATATGAATACACACACATTCATTATATCTTTTAAATATTTACATGAATATACGTTTTTATTATATTTAAATATTTTTAATTTAAATGCATATTTTTCATAAATATATACATGCATGTGTTTGTATATTTATATATACATAAATTTGCAGTCAGTAAGATATTTAATGGTTTTTAAAGATGTTTCTTCTGCTCATCAAGGCTGCATTTTTTAGATAAAAAATCCAGAACTGTAATATTGTGAAATATTATTTCAATTTAAAAGAACTGTTTTCTGTGTGAATATATTTTAAAATGTAATTTATTCCTGTGATACAAAGCATCATCAAAGGGTTAATTAGTGGAATTTCTTGCTTTATCAATGGGGTTGGGACCATCAGTTGTGTTGAGCAGAAGTCAGGTTACTACACATCCGACAGCCCTATTGGACAACTGTTAAAATTCATATTATGGCAAGAACCAATCAGCCAACTAAAGAAAAACGAGTAGCCATGATTACTTTAAGAAATGAAGGTCAGTCAGTCCGGAAAATTGTGTCCCCCAGTGGAGTCGCAAAAACCATCAAGCGCTACAAACGAAACTGGCACACATGAGGACCGACCCAGGAAAGGAAGACCAAGAGTAACCTCTGCTTCTAAAGACAAGTTCATCCGAGTCACCAGCCTAAGAAATCACAAGTTAACAGAGTAGCATCTCATCTCTAGAACAACTGTTAAGAGGAGACTGCGTGAATCAGGCCTTCATGGTCAAATAGCTGCCAGGAAACCACTGCTAATGAGAGGCAACAAGCAGGAGAGATTTGTTTGGGCCAAGAAACACAAGGAATGGACATTAGACCAGTGGAAATCTGTGCTTTGGTCAGATGGGTCCAAATTTGAGATCTTTGGTTCCAACCGCCATGTCGTTGTGAGACGCAGGAAAGGTGAACGGATGGATTCCACATGCCTGCTTCCCACTGTGAAGCATGGAGGAGGAGGTGTGGGGGTGTGTTTTGCTGGTGACACTGTTGGGGATTTATTCAGGATTGAAGGCACACTGAACCAGCATGGCTACCAAAGCATCCTGCAGCGACATGCCATCCCATCCGGTTTGCGTTTAGTTGGACGATCATTTATTTTTCATCAGGACAATGACCCCAAACACACCTCCAGGCTGTGTAAGGGCTATTTGATCAAGAAGGAGAGTGATGGAGTGCTGCGGCAGAGGGCCTGGCCTCCACAGTCACCGGACCTGAACCCAATCGAGATGGTTTGGAGTGAGCTGGACCGCAGAGTGAAGGCAAAGGGGCCAACAAGTGCTAAACACTTCTGGGAACTCCTTCAAGACTGTTGAAAAAACCATTTCAGGCGACGACCTCTTGAAGCTCATCGAGAGAATGCCAAGAGTGTGCAAAGCAGTGATCAGAGCAAAGGGTGGCTATTTTGAAGAAACTAGAAAATAAAAGATGTTTTCTGTTAGCTATTTCACCTTTCTTTGTTAAGTACATAGCTCCACATGTGTTCATTCATAGTTCTGATACCTTCAGTGAGAATCTACCAATGGAAATGGTCATGAAAATAAAAAAACACATTGAATGAGAAGGTGTGTCCTAAATTAATTGTTTGACAGCTCTAGTTTAAACTGTTTCAGTAAAACCTAGAAATAAGTTGTTGCTGGATTAAAAGACAGCTTAAAGATTAAAGACTGGTTTATTTGAAGTAAATAAATTAATGAATCCTTAGAATACTTAGAATGAATTTAGAAACTTAAGCTACTCTTAAAAGGTCATTGTAGTAGAAATAAAATATAATAATAATATGTTCATTTAAAAAAAAAAAAATTACATGCAAAAAATGTTTTTATATATAAAAAACCATGATGTTCCTATTTCAGATCAGCTTACTCGCACATTAAGAGTTAGCTACTCTACATTGTGCCAAATGGCCACTTCCTGTCTAAATTGGTGTTTTTTCTTACAGTTACTAAAAGTCTAGCTACATAAGACTAAGCACAGGTGGGTCTGTTTATGAATATTGACTGTTTATAAATTGCTTAGCCTTCTTTAATGTTTTAAAAACACGTCCACATATTCAATAAGTATGAAGACAAAGCACTGGTGTTCTTCCAGAGACTGTGAGAACGAGAGAAAGACATTTCAGAGCGCTGTTCCTCATCAATTTCCTCTCTAATCCCTGCATAATTCCCTCAGAGTCATAAAATATCAGTCGAGACAGCTTTTCCTCCTCTTCTGGAGAAATTCCCGACTGACTTTCGTGAGAGAGGGATTTGGGAAGATTAAGGAGTAGTATGTAAATGACATGAGAGGGAAGGATTTAGGGAAGAAGGACCGTCACATTCCAGAAGCAGGCTGAGATGGGGAGACGGGGAATAGATCCAGGGAATTTCCCTTGGTATTCTTTTGCTATGGAGAGAAAAGCAGCATATAGATGTGACATTTGGTTTAAGAGCAGTCAGGTTACAGGACCACAGCCGATCTCTGTGAGCTAGGAGCGCTTGAGGGCAGCACAGGAGGAGACAGAGATGATGTGTTTAGCACCAAATACAACACAATTATGGGCTATTATACAAACCAGCTGTTCAGAATCCCAGTTTGTTGCCTTTTTTGGTAAGACTGCTCAAAATGCTTTGATCGGTGTCAAAGTTTTTAATCAGACCTTGAATATAACCCGCAGTGAAACACAGCAAATTGTGTGCATTTGATAGATGAATCTGACAAAAACTGTTTGTTTCTAGGACCATCAGGAGCTATCAATAATTTAATTTAATTTTAATGACAGTTGTACACATCTTTCCTCCTAATGCTCATTACTGTAAAGCAATATATGTTATTATTATTTAAATGCAAAAACATAACATTTCAATTTTAAAAGTTTTTTTCCCCCTCGTTTAAAAATAATGTCATTTTGGCACATTCCTCCCAATGCTTATTGCTGCAATGCAAAAATCCCATTCTCATTGTTTTCTAATATGTAACATTTTAAAATTTTAATTGTTACAGTGTAATAATATTGAAGGTACTTTCTTAAATATTTGTGGAATTAAATTAAAAATGTATATAGTTTTAATGAAAATTCAGAGTGTTCATTCCTGTAATATAAAAAAGGATAACATTAAAATTTTTAACGATGACATTGTAATTATGGTGCTTCCTGTAGTATGTAAAGATTAAAATTCTTAATATGTTTATTTAGTTTAATTTTAATGACATCTGTACACAATATTCCTCCCAATAATTCCACTACTGTTCTGTAATGCAAAAAAGTCATTAATTAATGCAAAAAGACTTTTGTTCTTTCTGTAAAGCATGCAGATTTAAATTCTTAAAATTATTGTATTGTAACATTTTTACTGTATCATATATTGATATAAATAATAAAAATAATTCTAATTACAAACACTGAAAAATAAAACAACTAGAAATGTGTGAATTTAGGGAAAGTATTTCAAAAGTGTTTAAATAAAATCATGAAGGCAAACGATCAACTCTTCCTGCGATGTGTACGTGAGCAGAGCACATGTTGGCTCCTCATCTCTCTCTCTCTTTCTTTTCTTTCCTCTCCTAATTTCTCTCTTTCTTCACGGTATAGAGTTTTAATCAGTCCCAGCTGTATGATATTGCATGGCCAATTAACGAAAACCTTTTGGCTCCGTCTCAAATGAGACGACCACATGTACCCCGTTCTCTCTCTTTCGTTCACAAACACACATTTTACTCCAGATTTCGAATGTAACTTTAATTTTTATTGTATATTTCTATATGTGATCGTGTTTTACAAGATGCAGATAATTGACTTACATGTACTCCGTTGCAGATGTGTTGAAGTCGAAAGCAGAAACAAGCTCATGAAAAATCCACACGACACCATCTCGCTCAACTCATATTAAAAGTTCAACATCCCCCAGAAACAGTGCAACTGTCCCAGACACGTGAACACTGCATTCTGATGAAAGACTGCGTTTGGGAGGCAAGACCTTTGCAGTTTCCTGTTGATAGTGGATCACAGCTGGAGGTCAAAGGTCATCTGTATGTGTGTGTATCTGTGTCACCTAACACTCTGACAAAGTGTCTTTCATTTTTCATTCTGTCCAACATCCCTGATTATACTATAAACAGACCTTTTAACTGGAGAGCTGAAGAGAGAGATATTAACAGATCGTGAAACCATTTTTATTAACAATATTTTCAGCCTTTTAATAATGGAATTTTTTTTTCTTGCATGTTTGTGACACCTTACAAGACATTGTATCCCAGTAACATAAATAAAAATTACATTTTGATAGTCCACTTCAGACATTCTACTAACTGTAAGTAACACCATGTCTACTAACTCTCAGAGGAGACTGTTAGGGTAGGTTTAGGGTTAGTAGAATAAGTTGACATGTACTTGTAAAGTTTCTGAAAGTCAGTATGTAGTTGGTTTGGATCCATCAAAATTAAGTGTTAGAAGATATTAATCAGACAGTTTATATTTAAGGTGACATATCATGAAAATCAAATTTCTTTCAGGTTTTAAGAGCTAAAATCAGTTCCCCGGGTGCATCTACCAACCAAGGAAAGGTGGAAAAGATGAACCCAGTAACTTTGTTTTGGTAAGACTTTTTCTAAAAAACAAAAAAAAGTGGATCTGATCTCGCTCCTCTTGTGACGTTGCAAAGGGATCTCATTATAATATCCACCCAAAGCGCCGTCATTTTGATCTTGCAAGCGACAACAATGTACCAGTTCAAACACCGTGGAGAAAGCTTGAGCAAAACATGCTGACAGAGCCTGAGAGCAGTGGATTTATTGATTTATTTACTGTAACTTATGCTGCTGCCACACAGATCTAATCCCAGCTCTTTACCTTCACAGACACCATCACCTGAGCGTTTTTGTCACTCGTGTGTTTTTAATGTAAACTTGTGTCTATATGAGAACTTAGTTTAGTACTCACATGCCTCTGACAGCCTCTCTCTGTCCGTATAGGTGACACAACATGGATTTCTACAACATTTGACATGAAGAATTATGAATAATGTAAATAGAGAGGTAAATGTTGCACAACAGATCACAAATAGACCGTTTTATTGCAATCACTCATTCTACCTCAGCAATTATTACTCTTGCAGTTAGATTCAAGCTGTATATGAAGATTTTAAAAGGTATCGTCCAATTTATTTACTTGCCGAAGCTGAATGTTCATTTTGGAGCATGTTTTAAGCCTGTCTAAATTTGCTTCTTTTATACACTGAAATCATAAAGTCCGAAGCCAATAAAATGACTTCAGTTTGGCAGAATGTTATTATGAACTCCATCCAAAAAAATCAGCTGGTTTATGGTTTCGCTTCAATCGGCCTTTTTAAGTTTTCCAATGATCCGATAACAGAGGTGAGTCTAGATCATAGTGCTTGATCGTATTGTCATATCACGGCATGCAGAATAACGCAGGGATTCTTTCAGACTGATGGAGACGTTCAGCTTGGATCAGAAGATGTGGGGGTGGCGAAAGAGGAGTATTCTCACGTGACTTCACTCTACTTGTGTTAATCAAGTTCAGTTACGCACAAGCACACTACGGCCTGGATCGCATTGGACACGCAGATAATGTAAAGAATGAAACCAGTAGGGGTGAAGCAGAGGAAAAGAGCCAGATCAAAGACAGTATGAAAGTATGACAGATTCCTCCCCTTGTGTTTGTCAGTTAAGAGACATAGTGGACTTTAAAGAGAGAAAGAGAAGAAGGTGGTGGAGGACATTTCGTGTTTGATGGCTTTTAGTAAGTAAATGATCTTTCTGCCTGTTTGTGTCTTATACAGTGGAGTCTGAAAGCATTAGTGAAAATTCTTCTTTTTCTGAGTTTAATAAAATTAAAATACTCCAATGTCTGCTTAATATGTAAAGATGACTGTGATAAAGCCAGTTATGACATTTTTAAAATTTAGTTTTTGTTTTAAACAGCCTGACGCAGCAAAATTGACCAATAGTGTGAGTTTGGGGCGGGGCCAATGGAACATGGAGGTGTGGTTGGGAACCCTGTTTCCTGACTCTAACGACGTTACCAGGGAAACCACTATTTTTGCCGCTACAAAAGCGACACCTAGTGGCAAAGAATGAATTTGCATTTTCATTCAGACCAACGCTAAAACACCAACAAGTGATCGGGCAGTATGCTAATGTTTCATTTTGATGTCAACATTATAAACATCTAGTTTGGATGATTCAGAGTCGACTTTATTTTGAGAGACAATAACTTTTCACTGTTTTGTTACACACTGCATGAAAGGTAACTCTCAAAAATTAATAATAGGGGCGTTTTGTGGTAAATAACGTCCTCAAGGTATCAGTTTAAAGGAAATGATTTATTCAAATTGTTGCATGAATGTAGGTCTACCATTTTGTGGGATTTGATTTAAAATGTGCTTGCATTGTTTGATTGACAGCGCTACTGGAGCTTATAAGATCCTGATGCTGATTTTCTCATGTTCTGGGCATCAATGGAAGTTTACACTCATTTACTTATATTTAAAGTGTGAATTCTAAATAGTGCGTTACCTTAACTTTTGAGAATTGTGTATATTTTTTCAGGCTTCCTATATGATCTCAGAGTTTTGGACCCTACTGCCAAAGCCATGACATTTCATTGTTTTAACACCTCATCATCCAGCTCCGAGACTGATAGAGCTCAGTCTCCCACACGCAAGTCCTGTTCCTGTAGGATTTGCTCTGTTTAATGGCCATCACATAAAGCTGAACTCTTGAAGGTCTGCTGTGGTTCGATGTGGTTTTTGATGTTTACTCAGAGTCCCGAGCTGTTTCTGTGTCACCACGGCCGTCCGTGCGCTAGATCACAAACACTAAAACCACATGATCTCACTCATCTTTACGACCCACTAACAACCCCACTGATTCAGCTGCAAACTCACTGGAAACTATTAAGACTTCACCACAACGTCACGCTTTATGTTTGAAAACAGATTAATAACAGACAATGTTTCTCCAGCGAGCAGGATTAAAGATTGAAGAGTTGGGTGTGCTGATGCTTAAAACGGAGCTGATGTCTGAACTGTGTGGGGTTAGATGTTCTTAATGAACATCCATGCCACCGCAGTAAACATTGCCAAGTGATGAAAACACTACTAGCCCATCTTACTGTGCATATCTGAAATCATCTGAAGCTAATCTAGTCTATGTATCTATCTATCTATCTATTGTTCTATTGTTCTATCTGTCTGTTGTATCTATCTATTGTTCTATCGTTCTATATGTCGCATACCGTTTCTATCTATCTGTCCATCTATCTATTGTCTATCTATCTGTTGTTCTGTTGATCTATCTATCATGTTTATGTTTTGTTCTATCATTCTTTTGTTCTCTCTTGTTAGCTTGAGCTGTTTGTTTGTCCATTCCATCAATCTTTTTTGTTTTCCTCCCACATGCCTTCAGCTTCATGATATTAAAATGTATAGACCTGAATTGGATATAAACACTGCACACACTTGCACGATTGAAAGCCCTGATGAGACAGACAAAGAGAAGACAGGCTGGAACATTCAATGTTCTTTTGGCAGTACCTGCCTGTTTAATTCAACAATCCCAAACTATAACGCATATAAACACACATCTGTCTTTCCTCCTCTGGCGTTGTTCGGTGATTAAGACTGCGATTTCTGTTAGCAAGGGTTTAAACAATGGATGCACGTTCGCTAGTTGATACGTTCTGATCATGTAAATGATCAAGCTTTAGACTTGTGCTGTGTTAAATTGTTAAGCATATGCTTGCTGTGCATCCAGTGCTGTAAAATAGGTTGTTCAGATACGTGCATGCCCATGATCTCAGCAATAATATTTCAAACAACATGCATTATTCTGCTCAATAAAACACGTCGGAAGATAAATATCAGTGACAAATGCTCCTCTGAGGGGCTTTTAAGATTGTGGATGTGTTTTCTGTCACATTTCTCTGAGTTATAGAGCACTACCAATGAGATACGGAGGTACTTTAAATGACCTACACACACACTTCTTTTCAAGGCTTTTCTAGAAACATTGGCAGTGAAAGGGCTGCCTCTTCACTGCAGCATTTTTCCAGGGTGATGTATTTGAAGTCAAAGATGACAGCTTGACAGCTTTTCTTAAAGGTGACTGACATTTTGATGCCTATTCTTTTGTTTTTGTTGGCTCACAAAGATGTTCAAAGTAGATCAGTGTGCAGTTCAGTTTTCCACAGAGAATCAACACACTGCCTTAACACTCAGGATACCACCATTCCAACACTACATTCATTTTTATAATTACCAAGTGCATGGAAGTAACATGGTAAATTAATTCTGTCAGACTGTTCTGGTGGAGCACAATCTCAAGGGAACCCAAACATGTAATTAAACCTTCAACCTTTGAGTTATGAGTGAGCAAAACTAAACTAGTTAATTCATATTTAATTTCTTCAAAGACGATTAAGACGTGGCACTCAGAACTGGAATTGAACATGCAGTGTTGCTTTTGAGACATTTTGAAGCTGATACTGTAAAATATTCTTTTAGTGTGGTAGTGTGTAACAGTACAAAGCACATATTGTGTTCTCTCTGCATGTGCAGTGTGTGTTAAATGTGAAGAATGTGTTTTTTATAGTGTTATGCATACTTTGAGTGTGTGTGTGTGTGTGTGTTCTGCAAGCAATAGAAGTGTGTTTATCAAGTCAAGCATTCTCATCATGTGGGATTTATTATTCTCAGTGTGTGAGAGGCGTGTTAAAGTATTTTCACAGTTTGTAAATATTATTTCCATGAGATAATGTTGTACATTCAGTCAAACACAGCTTAAACCCTGGACTTCATCTGCTGTACTAATTCGAGGTCAAGCTTTGAAGGGTGAAACTGTATGTCGGCAACGTTTTTGTGCAATGAAACGAAAGCCTGACCTTCTTCTTTTCCACCATGCTTTTTGGGAAACTTGAGCATTTTAGAAATAGCGCCACTAACTGGTAGAAACTAAAACCTTTAAAACTAATTCAACTGCAGTCTATTTTCCAGTGAAATGGTAACAAATATAAAAGATGTTTCTTTGCTAACGAAAACATTAGTTTATGATCATATGACCATGTCTTAAGTAATATATCATAGTTAAGTTAAATAATAATAATCTAAAAAAAAAAACAGACTGTATAATGACTTTTTGGATGAAGTGTGTAATTAATGTGCAACTATCAGTGATGGGAATAACAGCCTTATAAATTAACTGTGTTACTAATTTGTGTTATTTTTTCAGTAACGAGTAATCAAATGAATTACTGTTTCCCGTTACAACGCCGTTACCGTTACTGACAAGAAAATGTGGCGTTACTATAATTTATTATATTATTAGCATTTTTATTTTTCAGTCTCAGTGGATGCGCAGTGTAGATGTATTTGACGTACCATAAACGCACGGGTCGCCATCACTTTGTCTCATTCACGCAAAGAAAGATGAAGAGCAAGAGAGTCTTGTATAGCATCCAGACTTGACACGCTACATGTAAACTATACTCTTTATTGTATTTTCCTGTCAAAATAACAGAATTCCTCAGCTTATAAGAACTGCCGGTTTTGTTATCTTATCATTTTTTGCCCCGTTTTCTATAGAAACATTAATTGATACACAAGTACCACCACCAGTTCAAGAGTTCACGCTTCCCTCATAACTAAAATTATTGCTGGTTTGGCGTGCTGTCAGGGGAGCGAGCCCGGGAGGA